>JASDQU010107774.1:6730-28631 GCA_032191745.1 Picea mariana
CACTAGGGAGTCTAGCTTAGCCAAGTGATTTTTATAGTTGTTATAACGTAAAGCTACAACCATTAGGGCTGCAACAAATATCTCTTTAATCATCTTTGTCACTTTTTCTACCACTGAAAATTGCAAGTAAATAATGTTAATTATTCATCTTGTCAAGGGCTTTCATTCAAGTGCTTTTCTTGTGAATTTCAGTGGCTAAAACTTGCTTTTGTAGAAAAATTTTGCTACAGCCAAAAGGTTGCCTTAATACATTGTTGATAACATCATTTTGCAGCCCTCTTTCACCATGAAAACTTGTGTCTAAGTATTGGGGTATTACTTACATATTTTGTACTTGATTGCCCAATAATTATTTGATGTTTTTCATGGTTAATTTTGTAGCTATTAACATTTTATATTGCCGATATATATATATATGTGTGTGTGTGTGTGTGTGTGTGTGTGTGTGTGTGTGTTCTGCTGCAATTTTGAGACATCAAGGTTTCTTGCTTGTTTCCCTTTGGTTTAAGGTTTGTGCATCTATCTCGTGTCTTGTTCCAAGAAGGTATAACATTGTCTTGCAATTACACCATACTTTGGAAACCATCCTTCATCAACAAGACTCTCTTCCAAGCCTTTTTCTTGCCTCCAAGATTGACCTATAGGGGTTTTCACCATCATCATCTCACTTTCCATCTCAATCCCCCTAGGGTCACCAGGATTCCCCCCTTGTGGTGACTTATCATCACTAAAGTGAGGGGAGTGTTTATCTAAGGTGATAGTGGGTAGGTACTCTCGTAGTTGTCACACTCTTGTGGTTTGGGTCAGACTTTGCCCAATCTACAATTTTTGTGATAATAGTTCCCAAGGATTGGTGAACCCAATTAATGCTACATTGACGAGTTCTATGTCAACCACTTTCTCCCTGATCGCTACAAGTTGATGATGTGCTTGGGTGATCCTCATGAAGTAGCTGGTAACCTTGTTAGATCTTGACATTTGAATGGATCTGAGCTTATTTCTCAAGATCATCTTCATGTTCAAATTATCACTATGGAACAAATCCATTAGAGCCTTGAACATCTCTCTGGTCGACTACTTCTTTGCCACATGAAGGATCAAATGATCCTTCACAACATCCAAGATCACTCTCTAGTCTTTGATGTACTTCTCTAGAGCAACCTTCTTTGTTGCCTATGTCGATGTAAGAACAACCTTCTCCATGATCTCCCAAATGTCATGTTCCTTCAAAATAAAAAAACCCTTGCTTACCAGGATATGAAGTTAGATGTTCCATCCAACCGGTCTTTGAACCTAAAACTGGTTTTTTTCCATTTCTAGATATGAACAAATTGTCACAGAATTTACCTAGTTGATTTATCGATCTGCAAAAATCTTCTGAAATCAGATTCCCTTCAGAGTTAAAGCTTTGATACCATGTTAATTTTCTAATCTCAACCCTAGATAAATTATTTCCTAGTGATTTCTTTGCTGAAAAAATTAAATTGCAACTCACTGAATAATTTACACTTATTGAAATAATTAACAAGAATTAAATAGTGGAAGCAAAATGGAAACCAATCTCACAAAGAAACATGCACAACAAATTTTCTTCCTTCAAATTTGTTTATCATTAAATAATTTCCAAGCATACAAGGGCTCTCTTACCTGGAAAATGACTCAATGAAGAAAATACAACCAACAACAAACCTGAAAAATCTACCCTCTAAAAAACCCTTTGTCTGCAAATTTGCCCCAGAAACCCCTCGGCCTGTTGCTACCACTGTACGACATGTACGCCCTCCCTGTATGGCCTATACGACTCGTACAACCTGCAAAACAGGCCCATGGCCTACTGTATAGTGGGATGTCATGGCTTGTACGACCCTTGCTAGGTTGTACGACCTATACAATGCCTCCAACAAAAGTCCTCCACCCTATTGGTACAACCTCTTGAAAGGTGCTTTGGATGTTGACCTTTTCTCCCTTGCCAAATCTACATAGTGAAAGTCCTTCACTCCCAAATGGTCAATAACTCCTTGCTTGTGTGTCTTCTCCTCTCACCTTGTCTGTCTTTTATAATCTTGAGTTGAGCGCTAACCCTAATCTCCAAAGTGATCAATGGTTGAGATTAAATTTCACCTCACTTGAGATCAATGGCTACGATTCATTGAATTAATTTAATTTACTAATACCAAAAACTTAGTCATTTCATTAAATTAACCTCTATTAATTATAAAATGACACTCACTTAAATAATTTAATTATTAAAGTGAATTTCCAAAAATCTAAAAGGTATTAATGACAATTTTCGCACGTTAAACACAAACCAATGTGAAAATACTTGTTCAAGCTATAAAATTCCACAACATGGCCCAATCAAACCACTATAATTAGAATTTGGAGACCTTCCCTAGAATAAAAACCTTGTGGATGGCGTAAGAAGTCATTGTCTTCACCATTGAACCAATAACTCATTTAGAAAAAAAAAAACTTACTTTTCCCATATATTTATTTTTGACTCATTTTATTATGAAATATTAAACTTCAATCCTCATACAACAATAATAGACAAACAAGTTGATTTAAGAAAAAAAAAATAGATTAAAGACAACTTGAAAATTCCCCTCAATACTCCAGACATGAATACCTTAACAAATTTGGTTTGTGGATTAATTCACGTAAGATGGTTTTCTTTAATAGTTAATTTTAGTTATGGTAGACTCCAATTATACCTGCCAATAGGCAATGTATATATCAATAGGCAATGTATATATCATTAGATTTGGGTTGACTGATTGACCAAGTTCACCATTTGTATTTTAACCAAAGTTTGAAAAAACTTTATTTTTCAAATTATTTATAATTTTATTTCCTTGCAATGCTATTGGATAATTCATTTGACCAAGTTCAACATTTGTATTTTAACCAAAGTTTGAAAAAACTTTATTTTTCAAATTATTTATAATTTGTTTTCCTTGGAATGCTATTGGATAATTCATTTGATCAATTATTCTCGGACCAACGACGTAAACTTTGGTAACATCACCGTGCCATTTAAAATATGATTTAATTCCTCTACCGCCCTCTGTATATTGTTTCATTGATAAATGGTCTACTGGTTTAGAGTTCCCCCTTCATTAAACCCTCTAACACCACTGTATCTGCCAAATATCTGCAAAACTTTGTCAAACCCTACAAATATCTCAGTAGCATGCATGCAAAGAACATGCAATCTACACGAACCTAGCTACATGCAGATGGCCTTTTGCATGTTACCTGACCAGAGCAGTTTGCGTTGCTTGCATCCGTTGGTAGTATATGCGTCGACTAGAGATGGATTATCTGAATCAATAACTATCTAAATAACTATGTATGAGTGTGCAGTTAAGCCCAAATTTGGCGAGTTGTTTATTTCTGGGTTAATAATGTCCTCGAAGGGTACTATGGCAGGAATGCATCATAGATAGAAGGCAGAGATGTTTATTCGTTGAAGTCCGAAAAATCCAAGCGCATGGCAATGACCGAGCATTCATCCGACCGGACAATATTTCCTTGTAATTATCTTTCTGGATTGCTAGTCTATTTTATCAAACATTTACTTACCTTGCAAATGATAACATCACCATTGTCATCGATGGTGGCCTCCTGCAGCTCGTCGGCTTGTGAAGCTTTCTTGGAAACTTCTATATTCATCTTCTATTTCTTCACAGGTACTCCTCTTCTTTGGCTTTGAATCCGGCCTCCACTTTTTGTTCAGCTTTGACTTCGGCCCCCACTTTCTGTTCGGCTTTTTCAGTGGCCTGCTCTTTCTTTTCTTCGTCTTGCCTGGAGTTAAATTTTTTTTGCTTCGAAATAGCTTTGGCTCTTACCTCAAACAACTGTCTGAATTTCCCAAGAATGAGGAGCATTAAAACCCTTACAATGCCAGTTTCAATGGCACCTCTAGTCTACCCTGTTTCGATGGGAGTAACAAGGCTAAACTAGTTTCAATTGCTAATAACGGTATGTGTAATTGCTCATTCTCTGCTGATTTTCTATAACTTTTTTGCTTCACAGGTGGTTGGAAAATCCATGAAAAGAAGTTGATTGAAAGTGAAATCGATGCTAGCAAACTTTGATAAGCATAAGGGCAAATATTTCTTTGTGATATTCCACAACACGAGTAATGGCTCCCGATATGTGTAATAGCTTCTATCTTGTTGTTGGCTAGGTAATAGCTCGCTTTACCTTATTGTTGCTAGTTGTATCATAACCCCCCTTTGTTGCCCACTGCATTATAGTGCCACAACTTGTACAATTATTATCTACTAAGGCTGGGATCACCTATAGCCTGGGGAACCGGGTGGCTATGGCCTAGATAAGGATGTAAATAAACTAGTGAAGTTGGGGCTTTTTTTTAATTGAATGATGGCCAATGAGTGGAATCCTGCCTGATAATTATGACTCGAATGGAACTGAGGCTTATGAACCAATCATATGCTTATGCGAATATCAACTACTAATATCGATGGCTCGTATGATGCAGATTCCAGTACTGATGAAATACTAATAATGATTCGTATGCCGATGCTGGTGACGATGCTAGTGGAAACTAAAATACTGGTGACCGATGGAAATACTACTAATGATTTGAACGCCCTCAGAGCGGGTTCAAATGCTTATAATGAGGCCCACCACTGTGACAACGACAAAAGATAAAATAAGAAGAATGAGTTGCTTTATTGACATTACCCCCAGGAGCGAGTGTTAGCTCGCGGAGGTAGTCAGACAGCATTTAGACTGTGTCAAGCAGCCCTACGGTTCTCGTGAATATGGGTGGGGCTACTGCAACTGTGTAACCGTCTACCACTCTCACCGTGCACTACCTGTGCTACTACTTCCTGGGAACTATCACTGGGATTAACCTTCTATCGCTAGCTATCCCACCTAAGCAATCTCTAAAGTAATAAAAATTGATCTTTGCCTTGTTCAGAAGGTAAGGGATATTGAAAGCCCGGCATTCCTCTCCCGATGGTCTTTAGACTTCGTACGTCAATTTAGAGTCTATTTTAATAAATTATCTTCTTATCTTCTTATTCCTCTCCCACAATATATCTTCTCATGACCTAATTTCGTTATCTCGGGACCTTACTTTGTTATCTCTGGGAACCCCACCTGGAAATATACTTCTCTTACCTGACTTGCACTTTGTTATCTATTTCGATATATCTAGAAAGGCCTCCTAGTCCCAAAGGATGGCCCTAGAAAGCATCCATTTTTGAGGATTGAGCGACAAGTGCAGATTCATTAGAGATGTGTAGCTATATGTTTCCTTAACAAGCACTGGTCACAAGTATTGAGCAAACCCGGGTAATCCCCTCGGCTCACCTAACCAATGAAGGCAGAAGAAACCTACCCTTGTAGTACTGATGCTAGTTGTACTCATGCATTGAACCATGCCTACTAATACTGAGGTCTGTACATATCGGGTTCTTTCCAACGGGAAAGCAAGTTGTACATATCGGGTTCATATAAGTTCTACTTGGAAAGGTAACTCTTTATCTAACTATTTTGATAGTTGGACTAAAAAGGAGTGGAACTTCAGTACTCTGCTCTCCTTGGCCTGTTGATTTACTCCTTGGCCTGCTGATTCATTTGGTTGGAAACAAATAAGAAAATCTTTGAAAATCGTATTCCTTCTATTAAGATGGTTGTTTATAAAATTCTGGGGATGTTGGAAATCTCTGATGGTTTGGGTCCTCGGAAAGAGAAGTGTCTTAGAATCTTAAAGAATCCTGTTTACACTCTGCTTACTGCGGGATGCTTTGATGGTGCAGCTCAAACAAATGGGTTACTGAGTGGGGCAGGGGGTGTTTTAAAAACTTTTGAAAACACTAGCTACAAGTGGACCCTCAATTGTGGCCCTGGTACAAACACAAGGGTTGAACTTCTAGGCGTTTGGGCGACCTTAATTTTGGCATTCCAGCTGGGCTTTGATCATCTACAAGTCTTTGGAGATTCAAAAATTGTGATTGAATGGCTGAACTGCAGGGAAAATTTATATATTACATCTCTAGTGGGCTGGAAGGACAGGATCTTGGAAATAACAAAATCTTTCAGTACACTCAAGTTTGCACATATCTTCAGGGAACAGAACTAGGTGACGGATGCCTTATCCAAAAAAGCACTTCAGTCTCCGGAAGGGAAGATCAAATTCAATAGATGGATAAAAGGACATGAGGGCCCCTCTCACTTTTTGCATCTCTATTAGTCCCTGATTTTCCTTCTGTATTTTTGGAGACTGTGTTGTATTTTTAGAGATTGTGTTTTATTATAGTTGGTTATGGAGGTTAATTCCTTCATAGTATTCTAGGTTTATATCTAGTATGTTGTGGAAGTTCTCTAGCAAGGATATGGTTCTTTAAGCTCTTGAAGAAGTGGTTGTTTTTGTTGGATCCCTCCTGGTATGGTTTGGAGTTTGGATGTATTTTTTGGTCAATGTACATGTTCCTGAGAATACTATATAGAAAAATATATTGAGAAATTCTTTATTGGAAAAGCAAGTTGGAGAATGCACTAAAAGTTGGAACTCTCATTTAAAGAAAAATCTTTATTTTTCTGGTCTTTCTTAAAGACAAATATCCAATTTTAATTAAAATAAAACCATAATATTATTGGTTTTTTTTATTTATTAAAGATAAATAATTACCTAGTGTATCCAATTTTAATTAAATTAAAACACATTGACATTTTAATTAAAATAAAACATTGAAATGTACAAAGCCAAAAATTTGTATTGGATTGTTGTATCTTAAAGACAATGTTTAAGGTGTATACTTGCTACACAAGTATTAATCATGACATTTTTGACTTATTTTTGGATGGTTACAATGTAGTTGACAAATGATTGGTCAAAATAAGAAGAAATTGTATTTAATATAGTTGAAAATTGGGTTATTTAGTTGTTCTATCAAATAGGTTTTTTAATTGGAATTAGGTGATAGAAATTTTACATAAATTATTATTTTTTGTTGTTCTGAATTCATTTCTAAATGTAGAAATGGATTCAGAATGCTGAAAAACTCAAGACACTCTAATTATACAGAAATAATCACTCAAATCTACTAATATAATAATTTCTCACCGGATTTCTAACAAATATCACCAAAAAAAAATCATCATATTTTATTTTTATAGAACGTTTAACCTATAAAACTGAAAATACCAAACTCTTACACATGCCAGGCAGAGCTTCTCACTGTCCTGATCCTCTATTTAGATTGTCCTGATCCTCTATTTAGATAGCACATACCTTTTTTGAAAAGCGTATTCAGAATCTCTAACAGCTACTGGCCAAATAAGGATTTGGGATTATATTCAATAAAAACTCATTACCAGTTCAAAGAAAAAGACAAAATAAGGATTTGGGATTATATTCAATAAAAACTCATTACCAGTTGAAAGAAAAGACAAAAAAGCACACAACAGAGCGACTGTACCAATACGCATCAAGCGACTATGCCAAACCAACTCAGAACCATCAACGCTTGCCCCGGAACTCAACTTATGCGGTAGCATCTATATTTCAAACTATTTGGGCAGGTAGCATCTATATTTCAAACTATTTCGGCAAGTATAGATGCTACCGGATAGCCTTGTTTTACTAAGCATAGGATTGAATCTAGAAAAGATATCACGGCAGTCAGCCTTTAAGTGTCTTGATATAAAATCATATTTCTAACTTGAAACAGTTTAGATGGTCTAAAAGGAGAAAATAATTGTTTATAATAGAAATTGCGTGGAATGCATCTCCAAATTGTATACTTAAACCTCGATGCCAATAGTTCACTGATGGCACAACTTTGCAGATATCCAACCATGTTTTCACTCTGCACAATTGAATGTCTCTACATAAACACACATCAAATTCTGATATACACAATAACAATAAATCACAATTATGTTGCACCAAAGTCAACTCATGCCACGAAGATTAACATTCTCCACTAAAGCTGATAAACTATGCAAAATAATCTGTGCATATTACTCGCTGACAGAAAAATCAACAGGACAAGGTGCAGTCTTGTTGCATGCTTTTGATATCTATCAAACTGGAATACATAGAATGGGACTTTTTCTCTAGCAATTGAGAATGAAAACCATTGACAGATTTCATGAAGTTCTAGCATCATTGAACAGATCGAAAACATGCCCAATGGATATTTGACTGAAACCCTATGCAGAACTACCTGCACCCTCTGGGAAACCAGTTGGAAGTAATAAGTAATCTTTTCTGGTTCCAATGTCTGCATGCAAACATGAAAAATATTTGTGAGTAAATCTGAACAAGAAGCGAAAGTCCTCGAAAGCACACAAAAAAGGCAAAGTTGAATACTAAACACCTTAATAGGAAGCACTATAGGACACATTGTCCTGTAAAGACATTGTGATCAATCATCCATGCTTAAAAATAACCGTTCACACGAGAATAAATGATACAACAATCAAGGGCCCTCTTTGTGTCAGTGATAGAAAGACAATATTTTTCGTTATTGGAATGATACATTTTTCATTCTCTGTTTCATCTATGGCTTTCATTGTGGCACTGACAGTGGAATTCTTAAAATTTAGATGTATGGCTGTAGTCTCTTGGCTTGCGGCGGTAATATTATGAATGTTTCCAGCTTCGCTTTAAAGGGCTTCACAAGGTTTTATCAACAGTGCTTCTTTATGCACAAATGTGGTCTGGTTTCTAGTCTACATAACTAGAATCAGATTACAGATGTTGGAGAATAAGAAATAACACAACGCGCATGCCACAAACAAAGAATGCTACACTTGAATCTTGTAAAAAACTATTTTATTTAAAAGTTTCTATTACAACATATCATAGCTTCTACAGTTGTGCCTTTCAAGCAAAAACTAGTTAGCCCTACTTTTTTCATATGTACAACTGTTACTTCCACCAACAAACACTACGTGTACACAACCTTGGGATTGGGGTCTCTCCAAGACTGTTTGCAACCTCGGGATTGTGGAATACAATTTCTTACAGCTTCTTGTGTTTGCAATCTCACAGCTATCCACAATTTCCTTGGCCGAAAACTTTGCTTGTGATGTTCCTGTAACTTGATCTCAACCTTATCATGTGCAGTATTTCTTTCGTCTATGGTTTCTGTGGGTCTGCAGCCTGGCCCTTGCTAGGCATACAACTTTTTGGATTGCAACATTAGTTTCCAAGTCTCTTCACAGGCCCGCAACTTTGACTTAATGGGGGTCGCAACTTTCTCACGTCCACAACTTTTTCTTACGGAGTCATCGTGGGCCAGCAACCAGGCCTTTCGTGGTCCATAACAATCTCC
Source organism: Picea mariana (assembly GCA_032191745.1). Taxonomy (NCBI): domain Eukaryota; kingdom Viridiplantae; phylum Streptophyta; class Pinopsida; order Pinales; family Pinaceae; genus Picea; species Picea mariana. The sequence continues at coordinate 16,054 of JASDQU010107774.1, forward strand.
CATGAAACTTTCATAGTGGGAAGCATGGCCCCTACGAGGCCGTAACATTTTTGCGCAGACTACACCCAGGATTCTACAACCTCATCAATTCATATTTTATCATCTGAATCTGATTAGATATTCCTGCTTTCAAGTTGATGGTCCCCATCAACTTTCAATAGAGGGAATTTTGCCTGGTCTTGTTACCAAGCAAAGCATCTTACACAATTGGGGTTATTATCCTTTTCTTCCAGTCCTAAACAAATTGAGCTTACTTCGCCTGATAACCCTGGTTCTATAGCAATCCGAGCTCACTTTGCCTGATGGTTCTGAATCTTTGCTTCAACACATGATCTTGTGACAGTAGTACTTGGTAGTTTGGTAACAAGTCTTCCACTTCGGGAATCATCGTCTCCTCTTTAGACTCTTTATTTAACAAGCATGGCTCAAACATCATTCATTCATTTATTTATTTTAACAGGGAGAATCGGTAGTCGATAGATCCGTCAATTGTCGTTTAGGAGATCCAGGGTCGAGTTGGAGAGACTACTCCTATAAAACTGGACCTATCACAGATTTCCACAAACCAAGCTAAACAAGTAAGCTGAGTTTGAAACCTGTGCCAGATCCTATAATAGAAAATACCATCTTCCGAAATGGAACATCCACTGTTCGACCTAACTCGTTGGGTTAAACAACATCAGTTTATCTATATAGTATTAATGATACGAAGTACATGCCCATATATTGTGGTAATTTCCAGCTAAAGGCATTTTCGCAATATTTTTCCAAAATCTCAAATTGTCCATACCGAATGTGATTCATTTTCTTATGCGGCCCTTTAACGCTTCCTTTTGACTAGCGTAACCACACTTGGATCTCCAACTTGGAAGGTATGTACATTTTATGCTTATCATGTCTCTCTTTGTATTTTGCTTGAAACTTCGGCAATGCATTTTCTGGCTGCTAATGGATTTGTTATATCTTGTCTACAGATTTCATAGCTTGAGCTCATTCATGTTTCCCTTGCTTGCTACCCTCTAATCGCTGAAAAGCTAAGTGAAAGGGAGTTTTTAAAAGAAAACCCAAGCAAGTCTCCATTTGAGTCTAACCAGAATTGCTCAATTACAGCAATGTTGAATGCATGTCAAACTTTCATCTCAAGTTTTGGGATGCTTATGATGCTTATGGTCATACTGCACTATTTTCTACATCACAGCCTCAAATTATCCATTTGTTTATAGATGAAAGGAAATACTTCTCTTCACCCTCGTATCGATCAATATTTAAAGTGCTGACCAATAGATGCTTAAGAATATATATTATTTTCCGTACATAATAGAATTGGACAGACCAAAATGCACCCATGCATGAGTGAAGAATAGCTTTGCCACATGATATTTTATCATTGTGTTATAACTTATAACAACGAACAAAATTTGCAATGTTGTTCTATCAACAATGACCAACATAGTCATTATCTCAGCGAGTCTTGGGTAAGCCACCTAGGAAGTCCATAGTGGACTTCCTCAAGTCCTTAAAGGAACAGGAAATGGGTTGTAAAATTCCAACTTCCAATTTTCCATCTTGGAAACGTTGGACCAACTTGCTCCTCCACCTCATGTAATGTTTGGGTAAACCACCTGGGCTTCTTGGCTTAACTGGATGGTAAATTTGTTTCTACATGCACTGGAACCTATCTGACCTAAACCTCAACTCCTTCTAACTGTGAATACTGTGGATCAACACTCTGGGCAGCAAGTTTTGCCTCTTCCTTAATCATCGTAGGAAGCTCTTGGGACCTAGACGACCATGCATCCTCATCAACCTTCACATCTTGGCTCACTGCTATCTTCCTTTAAGATGGAACATAGATCTTGTAAGCCTTAGAGTACTCACTATAACTAAATAGAATACCCTTCAAACTAGAGGGTGAACATATATCTTGTAAGCCTTAGAGGAATCACTATAACTAACTAGAATACCCTCCAAACTAGAGGGTTCAAGCTTCATCCTCTTCTCCTTTGGAACATGAATGTAAATTTGACTCTTAAACACCCTAAAATGAGGAACCTCTAGATTTTTCCATATGAAAGCTTCCTTTGGAGTGATGTCCTTCAACAATTCGTGAGGACACCTATTTAGCATGCAGATTTCTGTACAACGTGCCTCTACCCAAAGAAACATAGGCAGATCTAAGTCATTAACCATAGACTTAGCAGTCTTTGCTATGGACCTGTTCTTCCTTTCTGAAACCTCATTCTGTTGTGAGTTACAAGGCACTGTAAACTCCCTATTGATCCCTGCTCTACAAAATATCAAAATCATTGGAAATATACTCCCCTTCATTGTTTGATCTTAGTACCTCAGTCTTCCTACATATTTGGTTCTCAATAAGATCTTTTAACTCTCAAAACCTATAAAAGACCTCATCCTTGGTCTTCAAAAAATATATCCAAGTTTTTATGGAAGAATCATCAATAAAGTTGATGACATGTGTCCATAGACATCTGAATGAATCAAATAAAAAAAGTAGCCTTTGTATACTTGTTGAATGCACATCCTTGTACACTCCTCTCCTCTCCACTTTGAAACTAGGAAAGCTAATCAGCATATCTTTTAGAAGAGGCAAAGATCCATAGTTCAAGTGGCCAAATCTTCTGTGCCAAAGCTCACATGAATTGTCACTGCTAGTCAACGAGGCTCTTCACTTCATGGGATTCGTTAGCAATCTGTAAAGGTCACCCTCTCTAACTCCTCTGACCAAAACTTGATCAGTATTAGGGCTATGACTTATAAATATCACTTCCCAATCATCAAACTCAACCATGCACTTCAAGACAAGAAATTGAAAGTAGAATTTTAGTCATACCAAGAAGATACAATACTTCATGGAGCTCCATAACTTCTTTTGTTGGCATGCGGAATTATATAGAACCCAACCTAGTCACCAAGCTCCATATGCATGTCAATATATTGCTCCTCTAACCTAAAGGGGTGATCCTACACACTATTTTCCCCACCTTCCCGATGAGGGCTAGGTCTTGTACATCCTCATAGCTAGTTGAAATTGTCTCTAATCTCATTTACTCCCTACAAAGGCATCCCACGTGATTTGAAATGAAGGTAGATGCTCACGAGTAGATACACATTGTAAAAAATGATGCCAAGATACCAAAGCCATTTCAACAAATTCAAACTAGCCTATTCTCTTCTACCTTGTCACAAACTACAACCAACTGATCTCTCAACTTTGTGATTTTCATCAAATAGCAAGGGTAAAACATAGTTTTTCCACTTAGCAAGGGTAAAACATAAGATAAGGGGTCAACAACCCTTATCTTACCCCTTGCATCAAAATAATATTAAACAATTCATCTTAAAATTCACTTTTACACAAAAGAAACCCTAGAACAAGGTGATGTCACCCCTTTAGGGGACGTTTTGGCACTTTGAAGAAACCATTGGGGTAGTAGATGCATAGCGAGGCCTCCAAAGGCCACTTGTCACTCATCCAAGTCCTCTCTTGATGGCCTTCAAGTCTCCTTCCTTCAAAACGTGCCACATGTCATTGAATGACACCTTCACCACCAAACCCTATCCCTCTAGGTGACGTCAAGCCTCTATAAGTGACGTTTTGTCTCTCCTAGGAAAAACATTTGGCATGTGAGGGCTAGGTCATGTATTCCACGTTGTCTTCTAGGCCTCCAAAGGAAACTCTCTGTGATCCGGTGTGTAGGCCTACCACATCCAACTTGTGGGCTCCTTGCCCCATGGAAGCCCAAGCTAGGCTTGTTCTCCCAAAACTGGCCACCAAGCAAGGTCCTGCAAAACAAAAGGGTACACCCTCCAAAGATCTCAAGTCAAAGATACCATGAAAAGTATAAACCACATCTAATAAGCAAGGCACCTAAACATGTGCTTCAAAACTACCTCATCAAATTAAACAAATGCTCAAAACCCTATACAATTGACCAAGTTTAAGTATGGGGGGGTGTCATAGGAGTCCTATTGGGTAAACCAAAACCCTCAAGTAGGGGATGCTCCCAAGGATGTCCTTTCAAGGTCATGTAAAGGATGATGAGGTGGAAGGGGTTTAGACTTCATAGGTTGTTGAGTTTCGTGACATACAAGGGCTCGTATTATCTCATTTATGGGTGCCTTTGTAGAGGGTGTGTGGCACCTTTGTTTGCAACACATTTTTTCCAAGCCCATCTTCTTGCCATTCTTTGTTTCTTTCATGTTTTAAGCAACGAGTTGAAGGGCACTACCCTGGCGTGGTGTCCAGATAATGACAATGTCACTCACAAATACCTTGCGGAAATGAGAAGGTTGGATTGTGATGAGACTCCCTTTCTTTCAGTTGTGTAATTGAGAGACACTACCCTGGCTTGATGACTAGATGATGGTAATGTCATACCGTTAAATACTCATGATCATGATAGGCCGACTTATGATGAGACCTCCTATTCTCCAACTAACCCCTTAAGCATTCATTATCATTTATTCTTGTAGGTCCCCCTTTTCTTACAGAGAAGCATTTCATCGCTTTCTCGGGGATCCTTGGGTGAATCATCTGGAAGGTCTATATCTAGGATTTTATCTTTTCAGCCAACAACAATCGCTTTGGGCCTTCAGCCCCTTCTTCCCATGAAATGAGGTACATGCCCTTCTTGGGTCACTAAAGTCAAAGGGCCTAGAAGAGGGCAATATGATGGGAGTGTAATGAGCGGAAAGTGGTAAGTGTGGTTGGGAATGGTACGATAACCCCTCAAGGGACCCCCAGTCACAAACCTTCGCCAAAGGTTGGCCACTTACTAGGAAATCTGTGACACTCACCAAGGTGAAACAAAGTTAAAGGCATAATGTCCAAGCATGCGTTCTATAATCAAAAGCAGCTTAAATACAACATGTTCAAATGCCTTAAATATTATGGTGATTACCTGTGACAATACCTGACTTGTACCGCATGGAGCAAGACCCTCCTGCCTTCCAGAAGCTAGCTGGTGTGATGGATGCGCTAACAATGGATCAGAGTGTGGTCATAGAGCGGGCTTCTGTATGTGCAAGTGGACACTGTTGGTCATGTGATCTCTCGGCACTCCATATTTTCATCCTGAGGACCTCTAGACATTATCTCCTTAGTTACCCCACAAAATGGGGATAACAATGACTAGGTCAACCTCCCTAAGGAGGAAGTTAGTTGTTGATTTGATCATATCTATTTCTATTTTGAGGAGCACATACACTTAGTTGAGCCATCTATGCTATTCTATTGTACATGTAGCATTGGTCCATCATTTTTTATTATTGTTGACCTCATCCTCTCTAGTTAGTTAGAGGACTTGTGATTTTGAGCATGGTTAGCTAGAGATCTATTATTATTTTCTTTGAAGGTTGTTGAGCTTTTCATCTATAAATTAAAGCCTCCTCCTCATTGTATTGTTGTTGGAGATTATTGGAATAAAGCTTGTTTAGCTCTTGCTGTAAGTTTGTGTGAGAAATTTCTTGTATCTCTCCTGAGAAGTTCTTGTCCTAGGTGCACTAGTAGCTCTTATCTTATTGCAGGTTTATGGAGGATAAGACAACACAAGGCCAAATCATAGCTCATATGCTACATTGGAGGGGTTAAGGTGGTAAGAGTATTTCCTATTCTTTCCCTTTGTGTCATTTATTTTTCAAAATTTCTACATTAGACTCTAGACATCTTAGATTCTAAGTCTTTGTAGTTAAATTTTAATAGAGGCCACTTTAATTGTTGTTTTAGAAAATAAATCTTTAAAGTTTTATTTCCCATAGGGTTGCAATTTCTTAAGTGTTACATTAGAGTTTTTGTAGTGCACATCAATTTGATTGCTTACAAACCCCAATTACTCACAAAGAACAAACCCTTGCTTGAGATCAAGGTTGAATACATAACCCAAGTAGAGTTAGACACTGGCTTTTCTTTTTTTCAATTTTTGTTTCTAACAATCCAAAAATTTCTTTGCAAGTTAGATCTTTAATATCAGACTGTTCTAAGGCCATCTAACACTTCATAAAATATCATAAGTTGGATGGTTGATCTGAGGTAAATCGCTGTCTTTTTCATGCTATACTCCTAGTCAATTTGCTTGCTACTTGGCCCCTTTGTTTGTTGGTTTTTATTTTCTGAACAGGGATATATAACTTTAGATCTGAAAATTACCTTTAGCTGGAATATTTGAACAGATCTAACAAGTTTCTTCACTCTAAGAGCAAGTTCATGTTTAGATTTTAATTCATTCATCTTGCTGATTTATACTTTTCTTAAGAAAATTTAACTTGAATCTAAAATCTTTCTTAAATCTAAATCGTTACGACAGATCTGAATAAGCTAGTCAGCATTTCATGATATTAAAATCTTGCTTTATTTTCTCTAGTTCGCCCTAAACACATTGCTAGTTTAACTTTGTTGATTTAGATCTAAATTCTTTTGTCTCATTATTTAATAGATCTGAAATCTTCCTTCACCATCTAAGGGTGTGTTGACCGCCTATTCAACTAGGGGGTCAACTCCATGTGCCATGAAGATATGCATCATCAAATGCAAATATGTCGAAGACAGTTTGGTTCTACTGGGCAATTTATGCCTCCAGCACAATTTTTTGTAAACGGAATTTCCGCACCCCTGCATGGGTTAATAATGTAATAGGTCTGCATGGATCATAGTTAGGTCAGGTACCTTGGGATGTTTTCATTGGAATAGTTCCTTTCACCGAGGGTTTTTTATCCTCGGGATTTTAATTAGGCTTTTCAGCCTTATTAATTTCCCTTGAGTTTTTCCCTCACACCTACAATAATTCCTCCAAAGTGGTGAAGGGCGTTCTAATGGTCCCATCCTCTGGTAGCTATTGTTTAGGAATGATGTAAATGACCATGCAAGACATCATAGAAAGTTTCGCGGAATTTCGTCGAGTCTAGATAGGTTTTTTTTAATAAATTAATTTAATTAATTTTCCTAAGGTTGGGATTTTAATTATTTAATTAATTAATTGTTTTGAGCAATTATTGTAAAAACTAAGCCTTTGTGTTTTTGATAGGGGTATTTGTGCTCAAATAAAATGGAAAGGCACCCCCTACACCCTTGGGCCAAGTTTCATCTCAGTCGGACAAACTTAGCTAGGTGTTTGTCCACTTGGAGTGTCAGTCAGTCAAAACAACAATTTTTATTGCTAAGTCAAAAATGTAAATTTTGTAAATTTGAGTTAATGGGGTAATGTAATGGTGGAAAAGAGAAATAAAGGTGATGCCTGACCTACCCAACCCACTCCCTAACCTTCATTCATCCCCTTACCCACTCGCTAAAACACCCACGCCCCTAAGGGGATTTGTGCCCTCTTCCCATGATAAAACATTAGAGATGTGGTTTATTTGATTTGTGGGCCCATTCCTCATGAGGTGCGCCCTTCCTAGCCTCCCACATCACCATTTCATGGTCCCCACATGCCCACTCACTCATTCCACCTCATCAATCCTCACCAAAACCCTAAGTGGTGTGCCCCCCTTCCTTGAGATCTTCATTGTTGCTTGGGTTTTGACACATGGCTTTCATCCAAGAGGGGTCACTTTGCTTCTTGAGCTATAAAAGAGAGCCTCCCCTCACTAATTTCTTCACCAATCTTTGAGCTAGTGTTACTCTACTGAATTTTCGCCCCACTTCTCTTGCTCTTGCCATCTTGCATCATTTCATTTTTCTCTTGAGAGTCTTGGAGCAACTTGTTGCTGCAACACTCTCCCATCTGGATTTAATAAAGCTTTGGAGGGTTTGGAATCACCAAGAGTTTTTTGGTTGCATTCTTACACATGAGGTGACTTTGTGGATTTGAGTTTATTGGTAGCATTGAATAGATCCTTAGGTGCAGTAGTTTACTTGAGTAGATTAACAAAGAGTATTCTTGTTGGTTTATATATGTTGGATAGCTAGTAGTGTGAAGTATTTCAGATTGTTAGTTATCTATGCATGTTATCTACTTCCATGCTTCACAATTTGTCTTGAGTTTTGCAGGTTTGCCTCAAGGGATTGTTGGGATAGCCTCAAGGAGGAGTCTTCCCTCAAAGCTCATACAAACTCCTTGCCTTGTCTAATCTAATTTTCTGTTTCATTTCCATTACATATTTTAGTAGATAATCATCTTAGATAGGTCACTTAATTTCACTTTTACTTGGAGATTTTTATGTGAAAATATTTTGCGTAAAAACCATAATTTTTTCTTAACATTTTTGTGTTGTGCAGATTCTTACCAGGAACAAGGGGATATGCTGCCCGAATTCACCTATACAACACTCCAAAACAACCTTCTTTGAGTGGGTAACGATTTCCCTCTTTTCTCCACGCTTTTTTAGCATTGTAGCAAGCCCCCGGGAAGTTCCCTTGAGGCTTGCATTCTCTTGATCTTATTCATCTATTGTAAATCCTTTTTGGAGTTAGTTTGTTGCCTACACCTTGGGAGATTGATTGGCTCATCCATCCCCCCAATATCGTTTGGCTAGGACTTAATCTAATTTAGTTATTGGTTATTCCTTTGCCCCACTTGTCATTAGGACAAGGTTGTGTGGCTAGATTGTTTCAATAATTGTTACATCTTTCTTTCTAACTCTCTTTGGCACAACATTGGTAGGCTTGCCTCTACATTGTGCCATTGTGAGTGGTTTGCATTTCTTTTCAATTTTTGTTTAATTAAGTTGTCTACACCTTGGGTGAGAAATCCCCAATATCGTATGGCTAGATTAGTGATGTGATGATTATGTGCTAATGGTGATATGATTTAAAATCTTCTTATGTTATATATCATACACCCACTAGATCGTAGCTTAAGCTGTGGAGGCATAACTCATTTCTTTCTTTAAGTTTCTCATCTCTTAATGCAATATACATACATCGTCAAGTAGTAATGTCTTAAAACAATCCTTTTTATTTTTGGCAAGTTTCTTATGTTTCAATTTCTCATTTTAGTTTAGGATTGCAAGCACTCTTGGGCAAGTAAATTGTGTAGGAACACTTTTCAGTTTCAGCAAATCTCTATCTTTACTTAGCATGTCTTTCTTATGCAGTAACACACATAGCTAAGTGATAAAATCTAAAGCAATTTTCATGTTCATTTGACAAGCTGTTCTTGTCTTTCATTTACATCTTTTTATTCAAGTTTATACATGTAAATGATTAAGTGAATGACATGGATGAGTTTATCTTTTTCAGCTTTCTTTACATGCTTTAGATGTGGTTTTACATGCTTCAATTTCACATTTTACAACACACTTTCATAAGCTAAAAAGTTTCGGTTTTGGGCACAAGTCACTGTTTTTGGGCACTTAAAACTTATCTAAAACCTTCACAACACATTTTAAGACTTAGTCCTAAGTCATAATAACATACTAGATCAACTAGGACGCCTAAATTCCACCATCTTCACCATCTAAAACGGGAATTGAGGAGGGCAGCGGAAGGTGTAGGCCGGGAACGGTCTCACGGCGCGCAAGATGCGTCCTTTCCATGAAAACTCAATTCTTAGCGCTGACTATGACAGCTAGGGTGGGCCTCGTTGCCTTACTATCGTGAGCATCCAACAACCATTTGGCAATAGGAGGAGGAGGATTAAGGTTTAACACTTAGTTAGGAGGGTAATTAAAATCTATAAAGTCTTTAACTTTTAAGCAACTCTTAACCACTTAGTCTTTTAGGCAATTTTCTTTTGGGATATATGTTATGGTTGTTTGGAGCACTAGCATGCAAGCACGTACATCTTTTATCTTTCATGCAAATCTATGGTTTAATTATATAAGTGTTAAATCTTTCAAGTGAGTTGAGAATTTGTCTTTCAAGTACTTCATTATCTTTGGTTAATGCTCTTTATGGTGTGATTCAACAAGAGATAGCGCATCCCATTTGGAGGCATCATCTTGTTGAATCTTGAGTGCTTTTCTGGTTTCCATTGAAAAACAGTCCAATTGTTATTGGGGCATGCTTGGCCTTATGTGAATGATCTTCATATTTTGACTATCTTTTATTTCTCACATTTAAGAACTTGTTAATCTTGTTCATTTGTATCTTGTGTATCTCATACATCTTGTTCATAATTGTTGTAGTATCTTATATTCATTGTTGTAAGTACTTGTATCTTTGTTGTGGAGTAGTTGTAATTTTGTAATACTTGTAATCTTTTGTAATTAAACTCCCTTAAACTTAGTTGACCCCTTGCCCAACCTTTAGGCACTAGTCTTAGTTGACTTAGGGAAAAGGTCTGTCTGACATAAGTAGTCTTGCACTTTGCATTTGTTGCCTTAGCATCATAGGTTAGTTTTCCCCTAAACCTTTAACAAATTAAAACCAACTCCTAGAACATAAACGTTAAATCACATCTAGTAACTAGGGTCTGCCCCCCTTGGCTTCCCTAGGAGTAAGCCTAGAAGGAAGAGGTTCCAGTCAAAGTGACAGTGTGGACTGTGAACCTAGGCATTGTGTCTCCAAGGACACACTAAGTGAGCTGGAATTTGCTCACATTTGCAAGTGTGTATTAGGACGACAACATCTTTGGCGCCGTTGCCGGGGATAAGTCATTTATTCTTTGTCAAAACGACTTAACTTAATTTTTTAAGAACTAAGAAATAAAAACTTTAGTCCTTAAAAATTTATTGAGCTTGTATTTGTTGATTTTGTGTGGTTCCTTTCCAAGTGGCGACTCCATTGAACAATTTTGTCAGGTATACTACTAGGAGCAATTCAAGTGGGGTGATTTATCATTTTCCTGAACCTGAAAAGGTTTATAGGAGGAGGTTGAGACACCTTGTTCCTAGGAGGCTACTTGAAAGTGTTGGAGAAGAAGCACTCACTGATATCCAATACTTGTTCCAAAACAATAATCAACGAACTATTAATAATCCCACTAATAATCCTAACTTAACCATGAGTATCTTTTTGAGACCTTTGAACTTTGCAGCAATCCAAGGTTCCCCTCATGCAGTTCCTAAAAAGGCCATTGACGAGTTGCCTACCTTTCAGGGGTGTTGCCGCCTTATACACACCTGGGAGACGTGGAAGAAATCTTCAATCCACTCGGAGTGTCCTTGGAGGCAAGTGAGAGTTAAGGTGCTGTCACCTAATCCTCAACTCCTCCGTCTAGGCCAACTCCTAGCGAAGCCAAGGGGGGTAGTCCCTAACAAATATACTATGGATTGAACTAAGCTAAGTACAAGAAAATAAGTCTAGGAGTTTATTCTTTTCGTTAGCGCCAATTCTTGCAAGTCATGAGCACTGAGTGCAGCACACAGAAAAGGTCCATTTCGGGTCTAAAATCAAGTGAGCGGGCATTTTGTTGACAGTGGCGAGAATCCACCATTGGAGCAGATTGACGGTCATCGGGTAAAGCTTGAGTCACAGAATTGCACGAGGTATAGCGCATGGGCTCATTTCTTATCACCAAAGTCGCAAAATGATTAGCCCTTTCGTGTTTTCGGCTACCGGGAGTTCAAGAGACGAGGGGTCACTCCTCAACTGTATCGAGAAACTATGAAACCTGAAGCACGAAATGTAAAAGCGCTCAAAAGTCATTTCGACATTCCAGCTACCGGGAGTTCAAGAGACAAAGGGTGCCTTCTTCCACTGCATTTCAAAACCCCGAAACCCGAAGTGCGAAATGTAAAAGCGCTCAAAAGCCATTTCGGCATTCCGGCTACCGGGAGTTCAAGAGACAAAGGGCTGCTTTCTTCAACTACATTTTGAAACCTCGAAACCTGAAGTGAAAAATGTAAAAGCGCTCAAAATCCATTTCGACATTCTGGCTACCGGGAGTTCAAGAGACAAAGGGGTGCTTTCTTCCACTGAATTTCAAAACCTCGAAACCCGAAGCGCGAAATGTAAAAGCGCTCAAAAGCCATTTCGGCATTTCGGCTGTCGGGAGTTCAAGAGACAAAGGGGTGCTTTCTTCCACTGCATTTCGAAACCCCGAAACCCGAAGCGCGAAATGTAAAGGCGCTCAAAAGCCATTGCGGCATTCCGGCTACCGAGAGTTCAAGAGACAAAGGGGTGATTTCTTCCACTGCATTTCAAAACCCCGAAACCCGAAGCACAAAATGTAAAAGCGCTCAAAAGCCATTTCAGCATTCCGGCTACCGGGAGTTCAAGAGACAAAGGGGTGCTTTCTTTATGTTTTCAGTCTTGGCCACCCTCCATGGAAAAGGCAGTTAATGAATATTGAGCAAGTGGTTGAGACCTCAGCTCAAGCCATGAATGCAGGGCATGGAGGTGCTGGCAGGCAGTCTGCCCAAGATTGTCCTGTGTGCAGGTTTTCTCAAGAGAGCCATGCCGATCTGATGTCCTCGACTGATCAGAAGAACCTGCGCACTCTGTTGACCGCCTATTCAGCACAGGGGTCAACTCATGTGCCATGAAGTTTATCTATGTTGAAGACGACTATGGTTCTACTTGGGTATCTGATACCCCAGCACTTAAAATTTTTGTAAACGATATTTTCGCACCCCTGCGTGGGTTAATAATGTAATAATGTCTGCATGGATCATAGTTAGGTCAGGTACCTTGGGTGATCCATCAGGGGAGTTCCTTTCATCGGGGGTTTTTTATCCTC
>JASDQU010107774.1:47195-68747 GCA_032191745.1 Picea mariana
CTCACCTCCCCGTATTGCCAGGTTCACACCTACTTCAGCATCCCACGTCACTCTCCACTCCCTCACCCACACTTTCGGTACTGCTCCCCTCCCCCTTTTTGTCTTGTCCTCCCCTCCTCCTGGCATGCACGAACACGTGCCCCTTATTTCCTCCACATGCCACGCACCTTCACTCCCACACCACACCTCAGCACCTTTCACTTCCAAGCATTTAAACTCTGCCTCCGAACGTTCGTCTGTGTACTTCCCCTCGCGGCAACCCAGGGCCCGTCTCATTCTTCTCTGACTGCTCGCTCGATGGAAATCATGAGCCCTCTTTATAATGGCCTTTGTAGGCCTTCCTCCAGCATTCAATTGCAGCCCCTCTCTTTCGTTATTCAATTTCGCCCTTGCACTTCTGAGCTCTCGGATCCCATCTTTCTTTTTCTACCCTTGCCCTGTGCATGCCTCGATTACCTTAGCAGCATGCGCCGAAGACCTACCAGCAGCCGAGATACTTGCTCCTGTCCAGCTTGTGCACTGGACAAAATTCGAGGACAATTTCAAGAATTACAAGAAGAGTGCAGGCGAATTGAAGGCTAGTCGGACACTCAACACAGAGAGTTGCAGCAAGAAAGCCATTCAATTCAAGAAAACGTGGTCAAGATGCAACGCCAAATGCAAAGAATGGAATTCAGACATAATCAAGAATTAGCCATTGCCATGAGAGGCATAAACCACAACACACGGCAGATTGAAGAGTTAAATCAGCGGCCTGCCAATCCTCAGCACCGTCCACGCTCAGTTGGTACAGACGAATCCTGGATCCCTTCCACCTCCCACTCGGTGGCTAACAGTAATTAGCACGTCTCAATTCCCCCCGGATTCACGGACCTGGCCTGGGATGGAGCAGCTCAAGCGCAGCAACATGAAGACGCAACCCAAGCTGAAGAAAATAGAGCGCCACAGCGAGACGAAGCTGGCCCCTCCCACTCCAAATCAAGGTTTATATGAAGTGTAAATATAAAATTTTCCTTCATAGTTTTGTAGCCATTTTTACATGGCAACTATGTAGTGTCTACAGCATAAAGACACCGTTTACTTCTGGTTTTGGCAAGAAAGACTGTAATCTCAGCATAAGTTGGATGATAGAGCCAATGGCATCTACTTTTTGTAATGATCGCCAAAATTTGATAAATATATAAATAACCGTTTCTGTTAAAAAAAACATTGGGCATTTAATCCATCAAAACAAGAACATTGTATTATGACAATTTGCCAAAAAGGATTAATCTGCTTACCCCATCTCCACATTTTCATGACCCAGATTCTGCCAATGTATAATTCCATACACTCATCCTCTTAAGACCGCATTCAATTCTAATTCATAAAATAATGAATCCTGTCACATAAGAAAAGTTGGAATTTGAAAACCTTTCTCTCAAGTGCATCACCTTGAGACATGACAATACAACGCAAAAAGAAAAACAAACTCTAGATTTAAGGTTAAACCACATATACAAGGTACATATAAAGTACTCAAATATTTGTATACCTCTTTACTCCATATCTGACACATCAAAAGATATCAATTGGAAAAAACAAGCAAGTCCTCAGACCTCTCATACTCGCAACTATGGTCCAAATATCAATTGGTAAAAACAAGCAAGTCCTCAGACCTCTCATAGTCGCAACTATGGTCCAAATATCAATTGCAAGACCTAAAGCATCACAACTCACAAACGTAAAATGTTCATCGAAAATACATGATAGTTCACTGCATAAAAAAGCAAGACACTGGATTTCAAAGTAATACCAGCACAGGAAATGTCTTACATCTCAAAGAGTATATGTGGTATGACAGTTGTTTTCTGTATTTCAATTTATTAAATAAAAAATTTCCTGTCTTTTGGTTTTCGAGATGTCCACTTGAGAATGGATGTAAGAATAAAAGCGATAAAGTCAGTTTAGCATATTTTCTACTAGGAGATAAAAGTTCTCCACTGTTAACATTGGCATTTAATCCATCAAAACAAGAACATTGTACTATGACAATTTGCCAAAAAGGATTAATCTGCTTACCCCATCTCCACATTTTCATGACCCAGACTCTTCCAATGTATAATTCCATACACTCATCCTCTTAGGACCAAATTTGGAAAAATGCCTCTTTGTGCTCATTCCTAATTTCAGTTACTTTCAATAGCAAAGTCTAGAAACTTAGCGTTAGCTAGCCAATCAATTAATCTTTCTATTCAGGTTAATTCATAATAACTTCAACTAGAGAATAGTGTCATAAAACTGAATACAAAAATACACAGGGAGAGGTGGAATATAATATTTATTATAAATGGAATCACTTCATACAATATATAAGTACCTTATATTTTATTCATCGGGTGGTTTAAACTTTATAATGCCTCCTTCACCTAACTACTCTAACTAATAACACTATTATTACAGCCAATGACACTTTATTGAGACACTTAATATGAGGTGACTTTATTAAACTTTGGACTCCGGTATTGGAGTGTTAACACTCGTAACTCCAACATCCTTCAACCCCCACCCTCCCCTATGAAGCAGTTTAATGCAGGGAGATTAAGATTGGATATGAAGTGGCTTCAAACTGAATATTGCTGAGGATTAAATTAACTTCTGCTACAATTTCAGTAAATTTGAAATAGCAAAGTCCAGAAACTTTTCTTTAGCATGCCAATCTGTTAAGCATTCTATTAAGGTTAACTCGTAATAATTTCAACTAGAGAACAGTGTTATAAAACCAAATACAAAAATACACAGGGAAAGGCGGAATATAATATTTTATTATAAACGGAGTCGCTTCATACAATATAACATAATTTTCTTAATGTCCAATCAATGAATACAAAAATTATGTCAATAGGACTCAAAAGCAGTGTTGTATATCTCTCCGATATTCCGATAAATTCCGAGTTAAACTCTTGTCCGATATATCCGAAATATTCCGAGATATTCCGAGTTAGACCCCTGTCTTGCGACACTTTCCGAGATATTCTGATATTTTCTTCCGATGTCACCGAGAAGTTACATTCCAGACCCTCGCCGATACTTTCCCCGATACGAGATATACAGCATTGCTCAAAAGTACAGCCAGTGTAAATACACAGGGGTGTGAAAGCAGCTCCTATCACTACTCTTATCAAAAGCAAGAAAAGAGCTAAATAACTAGCCAATAGAAATAAAGTAGTGTGGATGCAAAACCATGTCAAACATAAAATACAGACATCAAGGTGTGCTAGAGCTAGAAGTAGAATGAGTAGAGAGAGAAGAAGAAGAAGAGAGCTCCCCGGTGAAGTCATCAATCACCGCAAATGGGCTGATGCACGGGATACTGATGTCATTTGGAGTATACCTAGGGCCAAGAGGGCATGGTTGTGTAAACCTAGGAGGAACCTGGATCAAAGAGGTCCATCACTCCTAACATCCAAGGCTGAGGGGAAGCATCTCCAAATAGAAGATCGGTTGCACAAACAAACCTTGGGAGCAATACTCTGTACAAAGTAAGTTCCGCTCTAGGATCTCCTTGAGCTGACTGATCTTCCAGCCCGGTGGGATCTAGAACTAGAGCTTCTCAAAAGTCTCATGTAGGTCAATTGACCTGTCGAGGGATCAAAAAGAAATTTGAGGTCAGATGGGGAGTGGAGCATCTTATATTCCATTCATCGGGTGGTTTAAAATACCTACGTCATCTAACTACTCTAACTAATGACACTTTATTATTCTATCTAATGACAGTTTATTAAGTCACTTAATTATAACTTCTTTGTGTTAAAAGGGGATTCCTCCTCTCTTTTGTATCATCATTCTATAATCAATCAATGAAATATCGTTACTCATTTGAGCACCATTTTTGAGATATCCTCCTCCATCTTTTAAGAATTGCAGGTGTATTCCAACTTGAGTGTGCAAGTTCCCCCAACCCTTATGTGCATATTGTGAATAGTTTCTCCTCCCTTATGATATTATGGTCTTTAATACTTATTTATTTATAAATTTCTTATTATCAGTATTTGGCGTAGTGGTGAATTTCTTATTATCAGTGTTTGGTGTAGTGGTAGTGTCTGTTTTAGGGACATTACAGTGGCCTTGTCAAACTCACATGGAAACCCATTCATACAAGCTCTATCCAAGAGTTGTTGCAAAGTGTATTCCAGTTCACCCTTTCTTACTTTGTACCTTTTATGTCACACAACAACCATCTAATGGCCAAAGCCACATGGGAAGGCCACTGTCCAGGCTATAGCATCTTCCCACCATGCAATCCATCCCTCATCACCCCTTGGTTGAGGGAGTAGGTTCCAAATCCATTTAATACACATAATACAAATTGAGTTTTTAAGGTGTGAAACATTCAAAATGAAACGAGTTTTGTGTAACCTTGTCTTTTTAGTCCATGGGGAAAAAAAATAGGTTGATGGTTTGAGAGAAAGGCCTCCACCGGACTTGCATAGGCTAGCCTCCAGAGCAATTAAAATAGAAAGTATTTTGCTCAGATAGCATGGCTCTATCTAATCTTTTTAGGACCAGTTACATCATATATATTGTATGGGATCTTCGAGGACCAGTTCATGACACCTTGCAAGATGACACCCATGGACTTTCTATGTACCATATTTTGTACTACCCTCATTGTTTACCTAACCCTTGGCCAACCAAGGGTTAAGGTGACATTGTTACAAGATGACTCGGCAGCATCATTTTTTATGCTCCTTTGCTCACTTCAGCTTATCAGATTTGTTGGTCATATATTGTATCATTGGTGGAGGTTGTTTCAAGGGCATATCATGTGTAATCATCTTGTTGCAAGTGCTACTCCATGATTTATTATTGCTAAAGAAATCCCCTATCTCCTTATCTTGTGCTCATGATATTCTTGTCATTATTTTCTCTTGGTCATTTCATGGTGGGTTCAAGTCCTTTCCTAGTTGCGGTGTCCTTTAGCTTGGTGGTGTATTTCCTAATGGTTTGCTTAGATGTGTGTCCCTTTTCATTATCCATCAATCATTTTTCCTAGGTACCACCCATTATGTTATCGCATTTCCACTTTACCTAGACAATATTCATATCACACTCATATTCCATCATTTACCCACTCATAAAGGGCACATGACCCATTTTCATCCATTTCCATATAGTTTCCCTTCATAACTTAACTCTCATTTGGCATATTTCAATAAAACACATGTTTCCGTGTGTGAATGTGCCAAACTGGTTTGGGATATTTTTATTGTTGATTAATCAAACCCAAAACTGAGGTTGAAGTGCTACATTATTGGCCTATTTTATTACTGGGTTCTAAACCTTAATCAAGGCCTTAATCCCTAAGTTCCAATTTTTAAAAGAGAGAGAGAGAGAAGAAAAAAGAAAGAAAAATGACTAGAGAATACAACTTGCTGTGCATGAGGAACACAACTTGAGGGGAGCACTCCCCTTTGGCACACATGTTGAGGCAATTCACAAATTTTTTTAAAAAAATGTAGAAAGTAGTTGCCCTCGTGATTCATTCATTAGGTTTAATTTAGCCTTGTTCATAATCACACGTGCCACCTTGATGAAGCATTTAATTCACTCGGTACATATGTTGAGAAGTTTGTTGAGTTTGCACATCCTTTGAGAGTTAGTTATGCATGTGCCCTCCCTTCATGTCTACTTCCATTCTATTTAATCATTTTTTTATCTCAACATTATCTAAACATACTAATTTAGGTGTTGTGCTCCACTAGATGGTCAACTTCCATCTTTGAATTGGTTTTGTTCACATCTTGTTTTAACCTTGATGAGGATATTTGACTTGGTACTTGAGCAAACTTACTATTTTGAGGAGATTCTTCATATATTTTGAGATTTTCA
This sequence comes from Picea mariana, assembly GCA_032191745.1. NCBI lineage: Eukaryota > Viridiplantae > Streptophyta > Pinopsida > Pinales > Pinaceae > Picea > Picea mariana. The sequence continues at coordinate 53,067 of JASDQU010107774.1, forward strand.
TGTAGTAGGGATCACATGGATATTATTATTATGTTCCATGGACTTGGGCTCTTACTATTTTGAGAACGGCATACCTTCCTTAGTGAACTACTTTCTATTTGGAGATGGTTTGAGCATTTCTTTATTGATATTTGATGAATCTTCCTAGGCATGTACCCTAGGGTTTTTGATTCTCTCATGACAGGATTAAAATATTATTTTGATGACCAATTCCATATTTTGTAATATTATTTTATATGTTTGACTCATCAAACATGGTTACCAAGATATTGTTATTTTATTCGAGGGTGGTTGATCTTAGAACTCTATAAATAAGAGGCTCCCCTCACTTGTAATTATTGTTGTTGATGTCAGGCTAGGGATGAATAACTCCACGCATTAAAAAATTTATTAATGAGAACCACATATGTATACATTGATATGACCTTTGGTTTCATCTACCCACATGTCCGATGATTGTTCCTATTCACCTACAACTCTTCACATTTCACAATAGTAATATTTACAATATTCACAAGACACCATAATCCTTAGGATTAGGTATCTAACATTCCCCCCCATAATCCAAAGAGGTGTTTGTGAGTCCAAGCATCTTTCTGAACTTTTCTCTTCCAAGCACTTTGGTGAAGATGTATGCAATTTGTTCACTTGTGCAACAATGTATCAATTGAATGGTCTTGGCCTCTACATGATGTAGAATCAGATGGTACTTCATGTTGATGTGCTTTATTCAATCATGGAATCTAGGATTCTTGGCCAACTTGATTGCAAAAGTGTTGTCAATCAAAAGTGGAGTAGCATTCACCTATTTCTCTTGCAAATCCTCTAATATCTTCCAAAGCAACACAATCTCATGTGTCGCCTCTACAACAACCACATACTCTGCCTCTGTAGTGGAATTTGTTGGAACAAACTGTTTGCATGATTTCCAAGAGACATCTATCAATCCAAGACTCCTGAGGTGTCCTGAAGTAGCCACTCCATTCTCCTTATCCCCATCAAAGTATGAATCTATATGTCCAACTAGTTTTAAGTCCTCCACCTCAGAGTATTTGAGCCCAAAGTCTTGAGTTCCCTTCAAGTACCTTAGAACTCTCTTCAAATAGTAGAAGATTTCCTAAGTCTGTCATCTCAAAACCCTTCTTCAAAGTTTTGATATAATCATAAATATACTATGGCGTGTGGATGCATTTCTAACTTCATAATAATATAGTATTCATCTACAAGTAGCACAAATATGCATGTTTTCATATATCCTGCAGCTAATTTGTCTTTCTACATGTTTTTTTAAGATAAACACAACATATATAACAAACGCTTATGAGACGCTCCCACTTCGCTCCACGCTCTGGCAACGTAGCTCCAAACCACTGTTTGGAAAAGAAAATTTGTTGCCCCTCCCATATTCGAATTTTTGTCCCTCTCCCCCCATCTAAATGGCGTCATTGTTGGAGACTTTAGCCTAGTGTTAAACAGCAAGGAGAAGTCTAGGGGCTCCAAAGTCAAAGATCCATGTAAACAGCTTGTTGAGGACCTGATCTCGAATTTTGGCTTTGTAGACATTAAACCTAGAAATAGAAAATATACAAGGACCAACAAAAGATCTGATTCAAGTTTTAATGTTGAAAAATATGATAGATTCTTGATTCAAGAAACTTTCCTTAATGATGGACTTTCTTTATCCTCCTCCATTATCCTCTCTGCTTATTCTAATCACAAGCCCATATTTGTCGATATAACCTCCCCTACAAACTTTCGTCCTCTCAATTAGATTTAAGCCTAGCTTGGATGGATCTTCAAGGGTTTAATAATCTGATTGAGTCTTCCTGAAGATACCCTCTCCCTATGTATGGTTCCAAATGCCTATATTTGAGAGAAAAACCTTAAACGCTTGAAGGGCTTGAAGGGTGTTGTCAAAGATTGGGTTAAATCTAAGTTGCCAGGATATGGGCATGTGTACAAGCACAACACTTTTTTAAACAAGGAGCATGGATATGTCAAGGTACACATATGAAATTATATATATATGAGAAAATTAAAAACTAAAATTAAGGTAAAATTGTAAATCAACAATGATTCAAATTTACTTTTAGACTCAAATCAATCCAATGTCCACAAATCCATTCATCGATTGACATTCAACATTGAACAATGCATCATGTTACAACAAAATCTAGCACCCCCGTATGATGTAAAGTCCCAAGCATCAAGGGACTAGTCTTGCGCAACTCATGAAGGCTACCCATTGTCACCATAATAGCTCTTCCTCTCACTTTTGGTTGGCTCTTCTCCAACTCAAGGGGAGATTTCCTAAAAGATAGGATTGCTAAGGCTATAGAGTGGAGGCAAAAGATGACTTAGAGAAGAATAAGCCTTAACAAAACAAGTGGTTGTGGCAAAAGTGTAATAATGAGTATTGTGAGAAGGAAAGATGAAGGAAAACCCCAATACCAAGTGCCTAATCACACCTTGGGTAAATGGAGTCAAGGAATCATAGATCAAAGAGGGAAAATGCATGAAAATGTCAGGCGATCAGGGTTGCTATGCATGCCACAAATCAGCCTTAGCTTGCTGATTTTTATAGAAAAAAATTACCTTGGAGGGCTAGAGCTGTCATACTTAAGCATTGTCATGAAAGTGTGGTTATGTTAATCTAGCAAAAATTGGATTTATTAAATGGTAGGCTAACATAACAACAATAGCAATAAGAGGGATTGAAACCTCATATTTATCCAAATGAAGCCCAGTTCATTACAAGGCATTCGTAACATGCTACAAGGATCTCCTAATACAAAAATCAACATGTGAAAAGTAAGTGCACAATGAAAGCCTCACATGAAATGAAAATATACCTCCAATTCTCCATAAGGCTCCAAGCATGTGGTGTACAAATGAAGTCCAAGGGAAGAGCTCCTCAATCCCCAAAGTCTCAACAACCATTACAATACAAAGAAAGCTCCTCTTTATAGAGTGAGTCTTTTCTCTCATACAATAAATATTATTTTCTGCTAACAAACTCCATGACAAGTCAAAGAATAATAATTAAAAAATTGCAGTTARATCCCTCCTCAATCCATGGTTGACCATGTCACAACATGTGGACAACTCGCCCTCCTCCAAAAATACAAAAGAAGTTACATCAAGAGTCTCCAAGAGAGAGCGTACAACTAAAAATAGGCATAAGATCTAGATCAACATGCAAAGGGTCCATAAAGAAATCGCCCTCCAAAAATTGATGCATGCAAAATATAATATAATAATGTCAAACCTAGGAGGGATGTGCTCAAGGGTCCACCTAGAAGAGCTCACAAAGTGCGCCCTCCAAGGTGCATGAGAGATAAAACAATAAAATAGTCCTCCTAGGAGAATGCTCCATAAGCAACCTCCAAAAATAGAAAGTGGTCCACAAAATGCATGTAACCAATCCACATGTGCGAATCCCAAGGCAACCAACTCCATAGATGAATGTGCAAGGTGCCAAGTAGATGGAGTGCTCCACAAGAAACGAAGTAGTCAATCCCCAAAATAGCAAGTGGAGCATCTCCACAAGAAAAATCCAAAGAGATAAGGGTGAATTAGGGTTTTGACCCTGCCAAAGCTCCATGAAATAATAAAATATATACCTCCAAAAAAAGCAAGAAGTGTCTCCACAAGTGCGCCCTCCAAGCATATAATCCAAATACAGTAGGAAGACCAAGCAAGAGCATGCAAAAGCCACACGTTTGGCCCTCCATGTATGCCACATGCCTCCCAATAAATGCCCTCCATAACCACCCCAAATAAAATAGAATATATGCCAAGTCAAAGAGGTGAGGGTGCCAACCATGTGCCCTAGAGAAGTGTGCCAACCTCCAACAATAAGATAACCATGAAAACCTTGGAAACAATGCCCAACACTCCATAATAAAGCCTTAAATCTCCTCCAAATAACCCCCCCAAGTGTGAATAGATACCAACTGAAGTAGGGTGCTCGAGCAATTAACCTCCAAGGTAAATAAATGGATTAAATTAACCATTAAATGGATAAATCAACCTCAACATGTGTGCACAAAGGTTAATGCTCAGATAAAACCATAGTCCAAGCTCCCAAGAGTCACCAACTAATGAAATCAACATGAACATGTGTGCCTATGAGGGGGGATGCACTCTGACAAGTGTTGTACCATGGAAATAAGTTGTATCCCCTAGAAAAGACCACCATGATAACAACACAACGACAAAATAGAATTTCCACCTAGGTTTGAACCTAAGGCGCACCAAAAAAGGATTATAACACGACAATACTTCATTAAGCCTTAGAAAAGGCTTAATCATCAAAGATGTATGTAGTACCCTCCCACTCAAACACAAACTTAGGAAAAAGTACATCCACAAGGGTACTAATATCATCAAACACATTTCCGTCTAACTGATGTCTAGAAAATGTTACAATATCAAGTCATATCTCCTAGGGAAATCCTACCAAGGAAAAGTGCACTACCACAACACATCCATCTAACCACATCAATATCATAAGAGAAGGGTACAGTAGAAGTGTTAATCCATCCAATCATCAAGTATGTCCCCACCACAAATCCATCACAAAGGGACCATGTGGAACACCCCCTCCTAGTGACAACCAAGATCATAACATCAAAACACCTAGTCACTGGGAAACTCCAACAACATCATGAAACATCTACCTCGTAACACCATCATCTAACCCCTTGGGGGGTTAGAACCATCATCCACAAACAAGATGTAGCACATCCAAGATAAGCAAGTAAACCAAAAACCACACCACAATGAGATAGCATGCTCCATAACCATCAAATATGTAACCAAGGGGTGATCAACAAGGCAAGCACATGTGAGAATACCACCAAACCAACAAGCACAATCATCCAACCAAGGAGAAGTGAGACTTCCCCAACCAAATACCTCCATCAAATGATCCAATGCCATGAAGAGAAGGGGCTCCATGAAGATGTATCCCCCCAAGTCAATCCAATGCTCCAAGGAACCAACAACAAATCTCCATCAATGTGATGAAAATCCCAATTGTTACACCTCATACAATATGAGGTGTAACACATCCAAAATTTGAAAAAGGGTAAACTTTATCAATGATCATTTTTGTAATTCATTGATAGAAAAATAGTACAATGGTCGTGTAGAGGCTTAATTTTTAAACCAAGTACATACAAAAATTGTCCAATAGCATATCCATAAAATGAAAAAAACATTGTTCAATACTAGCAGTCAAGGCTCCATGTTCTCTTCAGCCACATCACCATCATCATCCAATAGACTTAGGTCCTCGATCAACAAACTCCCAAAGTAATCATTGCTCTCAAGCACAGGGTCGTCTTTTGGGACTATAGCTGGAGGTCAACTCCATTTTTTCAAAATGTCAAGAAATGGGCTCTAACCCTTGTATATGTGCCTTTTCAACAAATAGGACAAAGATTACACTTGATTTCTAATGTTCCCCCTTGCAACGTTGGACCCCTTTATCTTTTCATGGTGTTTCCATAATAGATATTGAGGGTTGAAATTCCTTCGATGTGTAGACATGGCCTGGAAATAACAAATAGAAGAATCTATTAGTTGAAACTTGATGAAACTTAAAAGTGGGGACTCGAGGAGTGAACAATGCTGAAAATATGAAGAATGTTGAATGTTGAACCATTGAACACCAATTTCTTGCAAGAAAAGAACGAACAGTGCCCTGCATCCTCTCTCGTTCTCTATCAATCTCTTCCAAGCTCACATAGTCAAATTGAAAATGCAAGGGCATGAAATTAGGGTTTTTTGGGTATAAAAGGGGACAATACTTACTTGTTTTAGGGTTTCCTACTAGGTCCACCCTAAATGCGACCTCATTAGGGCTTTTTAATTATTAAAAAAACATTTTCTTAAAGTTGAAATCAATGTTGGTGTACCCAAAATCAATGTACATCTCCAAATTCACCCAGGGTACAGCAACTTATGTGAAGGAGTTACAAGGTATGATGAGCTACGATAGGATACAGGCATGGGTACATTTCCAAAACATGGGTATGGTACCAGGTACAAGTGTGAGAAATCTAACCTTTAGATGCATGTATCCATGCTACACAAGATCAAATCAAACATCACATATAAAAAACTACCGAGATTTCTCAAGGAATCCCATCATGTAGCCATCCAACTCCAAATACAATAGGAGGGGTATATTGATTCTTTAATCCAAGAGGAAAGAGTAAAAAGCCAAAACTTATCTCAAGCTCAGTGGTTCAAAGAGGGACACTAAAGACAACAATCGAAATCTATCTGGTTATAATCAGGGGATATAAATACGAAGTATTTTCATGCTCAAACTAACAAGAAAAGAAACAAAAACACCATTTAGGAAATATTCTTCCCATTTAGATAAAAAAAATCAGAGTTTCTCACATATCTTGAAATTGCCTCATGGACATTTTAGTAAGCTTATGGAAGAGCGTAATGGTTGGCAAAGTAGAGGCACATAAGCACTTCTCCTAAATATTACCAAATCGAAATCCCCTATGAATCTCTTTTCAGCCCCATCAAATAGGATGGAAGTCAAGAATACCATCCTCAAGACGAAACCAGATAAGGCCCCATGCCTATATGTCTTTCGTACCAATTTCTACAAAGGATATTGGAGCATTATCAAGGAAGACTAGATAAACATGGTGGAGGATTCAAGAATCACAAGAAAAATTGGAGGTGGGATTTACTCAACCTTTCTAAGACTCATCCCAGAGACCAAAACCCCTCCAACTTCTCTAGATTTAGGCCTATATCCTTATGTAATGTTTCCTGTAAGATATGCTTCAAGATTATAGCCAAAAGGATCAAGTCATTGCTTTGTAAGATCATCTCTAAGGAGCAAGGGGGTTTTGTCCACAACAAGCTAATACATAAGAATATTATTTTAGTCCAAGATGCCTTGCAGTCCTCCAAATCTCTCTAGAGAAAAGACATGGTTATTAAATTGTATCTGACCAATGCTTTTGACACAGTCAATCATTAGTTTGTTGTATAGATTCTAAAAGCCTTCGACTTCTCGAACAAAATGATAACTTGGATCAAGGGCTACATCCACTCTCATTAGAACTCCCCCTCGGTTAATGGTAGAGAAGCAAGATTTTCCAAGCCACCAAAGGCTTAAGGCAAGTGTGTCCCCTCTCACCTAACCAATATATCATCATGGTTGAACCCCCTTGGCAAAGCATAACACGATGCTTGATCTCAAGGATCCATCCCAAGAATAGAACTAGTACATGGTTACAAATCCTTCAACCACTCTCAGTTCACAAATGATGCTCTATTGTTAGGGGTTTCTTCTGTAATCATTGATTTAAATACATTCTTGACTAACCTCTGGAAGCAAGATTAATAACCAAATATTTAAGGTGTTTGGTATTAACATCGATGAAGTGCAACTTAAATCACTGGTGCATGGTTGCAAATCCTTAAATCACTCTCAATTCGCAAGTGATAAACTATTATTCAAGGTTTCTTCCTTAATCATTGCTTGAAGATTGAAACAATGTTTAAAATTTAAATAGATTATTGACTACCCCTGGAAGCAAGATTAATAACAAAAAATCCAAGGTGTTTGGTATTAACATTGATGAAGCAACTTGAGGAAAATAGATTCAATTCTAGACTCCGCTTATGAATAAAAGTGGACCCACTTCTCCTACCTAGGAATCCACTTATCTCATGCATCTTTGAAAGACCCTAATTGGAATGCCATCCTTCAAAATTTAAGGAAAATAAATCTTAGACTTGAGTATCCAATGGCTCAACTCACAAGCCAAAAGGATATTGATTAGGGCAATGCTTTGTAGGCTCCCTCTTTACTTGTACTTTGTTTCGTTTTGGCAATGCCCAATGGATTTCTATTTGAAATGGGTAGGGTCATAAGAGGTTTCCTATCTAATGGAGGAAAATCTTCTAGAAAGAATAAATTTTCTGTTGTTTCATACAAGAAAGTTAAGTTTCCCACAACAAAAGGTGGTCTAAGAATAAAAGACCCAAAGTTCGTCAATCAAGCCATGGGAGAGAAAACAACATGGAATCTCATTAGTGGCCTTAAAAGATGGTGGAAAGAAATAATTACCAGAAAATACTTTGGTGGGATCAACAGACTTCATCTTGCTTCTAGAAATCCCCCTCTCATTCAAGATTCTAATATCTACAAGTCTTTAGCGAAATCCTTCCTGATTATCAAGCAATATGACTCATGGCTTCCAAAAGACTCGCAAACACCTCCTCCATTAAGAAATTGGCTTTCAAAAAATGGCTTTAATGTGATGTATAGCATCTCTGCCTAGTCCCCCTCTATCCCACACTCTAGAATGGATAGTCTTATCCCTCTCTTCCTCTTGCTTTCTCCCACATCTGTCGGAGTCTATAAACCTTCTCAAGGGTAAAGCCTCAATCTCCCATAGGTAAAGTGATGCTATAATCTGGGGATCCAAATTCAAATGTTTTTCTCTCAAGGAAGGTTACCTCTTCCCATCTTCTCGTGATTCTTCTTTCCCCTGCAAATATTCTATGGTGAAAACTAAGGCTTCCCTCATCAATTCCAAAAAACTTTTTTTTTCTAGATCTTGGCACATGGAAAGGTCCTCACAACAGAGAACTTATCCAAGAGAAGAATCTTCGATCTCTCCATATGTGGGTTATGTTGTTGAGACAAGGAATCCTTGTCTCACTTATTTCTCTTATGCCCTTTCACCACCTTGATATGGAGTCTAATCCTTTCTAAACCAGGACTCCGATATGCAATCTAATCCTTTCTAAACCAAGACTCCCACATGCAATCTAATCCTTTCTAAATCAAGACTTCCAAGCCCCATTTAGCCTTCTTCATGGCCTCGATTATTTCAGGAATGGTACTCATATCCTAGTGATCTAAAGGGGAATAAGTTGATAAAGTCAATGTGGGAGATCATCCCAAGAGTATTCTAGTGGAGGATATGGCTAGCTAGAAATAAATTAATATTCAAAGGCCAACCAATAAATCTGAACATGGTCAAAAATTCAAGCATCATCTTAATCAGAGAATCCATATCTATAGACTTCCAAGGTGAAATGAAGTAAAAAGCCAAGTGGGAATGATAAATTGTGGATGGAACCCTAGGGGCTTTAGGAATGGAAACCCAATTTGAAGGTCAGTCCGTCCAATTTTGGAAATCCATATGCTATCACCCAGCCCCTTTCGAGTGTCTCCTCCTAAACCAAATCTCGTGGGAAATACACTCTGGTTTTAAATGGAGCATCCAAGAGCAACCCTGGTCCTTCAGGCTCGGAAGGTGCGATTTATGACCCTTCAGGCCATTTGGTTTTGAAATAAGCCTAGAGCGTCGGCAATTCTTCTAATAATCAAGCTGAAGTTTCAGCTCTGTGTAAAGGATTGTATCTTTTGAGAAAGGTCGAATGTCAACAAGTCACAGTTATCGAAGATTGACAGGATATCCTGCTGCAGCTCTTGGATCTCACAAACGGCTCCAATATCCATATAAACAGATCAGTCCAGACTCCAGAGACATAAGGAGCTTCTAAAATCCTTCAGCAGATAGCAAGTGTTCCATGTCTTAAGGGAGCACAACGCAGAGGCAGATTTCATGGTGAATTAGGCTGTGAAAGTGCAGATAACCATGTTAAAATCTCCTGGGCAAATGGACAAGAGATTCTTGAAAATCATCAAATACATAATCCAACTTCTCAGCAGCAACTCTGCCAATTTAGTGAGAAAGTTATCAGCAGCAACTCTGCTTGTTCAGTGAGAAAAACTGGTTCTGACTCTTCCTGTTCTGCCACAAGGTTCAGCAGAGTCATTTCAGGTACTTTTGTTCCCAGTATTTCAATGTTGCAAGTATGTACGTTTTGAATCAGTTTGCTTTGACTGATAATGAGTTATATCACATGTTCTCTTATCTCCTCCTTTTAGTATGTTGTGTACATACTACAAACCAAAAGGCCCATAGGGCAGGATGTAAACAGTTCCCAGTGTCAATTCCAGGCAATGAAAGTGGCAGAGTTAGGTTCAGAGAAGCAACCATGTCATCAGTAGCAGGCTGAAATTTTGAATTAATTATGGCAACTGAAAGTCCATATAATTTGCTCCTGTTTAATTCCTGAGACAAATTAAGATATTTTCAAATGTAAGATAAATGCTTTCCACCTCCTACATAGATAAGAACGTTGTGTAAAAAGAAACTTTTCCAAGAAGGAATGGGATGCCTTGTCTGAAGGAATAAATTTGCCTCTTTTCAACTTCGTACGTAGCTCAAATGCTATGAAAGCATACAAACAACTTTCATAGTGTAGAAAAGATAAAGGTTAAAAGCCTTTTGTTTCAAAGTAATGAATAATGTCCTTATGCAATCTGATAGAGTGGCACTTGAGTTGAGAAACAGAAACTAATGTTGAARCAACCCAGCCAATTCATTCCCTAGCCATTATATCATATTTCCTTCATTGCAGCTACAATAACACGAAACAAGCAATATTGGAAATTTGGAAAACSTAACATGTTGTACGGCATTAAAGGCCAATTCTTCAGATTTCAATAAATAAAAAATACTGATAGAGATAACCTTGAGGACTACGTCTCGCAGGCAGAGTAAATCCCACTTTCTATAAGCCAAATTTGACCGGCGCCAGATCTATTTATTTTCCTTTTTGCACAACTGTCTATCGACAAATTTTGTTTAGTGTAAATCCAAATAAATCAGTAAGAACTCGGTAGATGTTTCTTTTCCTTGTACATTCGATGGGATACTGTTGACCAATAATTCAAATTAGAATGCCGAAAACTATTTAATCAAAGTGTTGATTTTAGGGGTCAGTACAAAGTGGCTGAATTCAGATAAAACTGAAGAGACTTCCAGTGCATGCTAAAGGGTCATTTTGGGTTTAGCATCCGATGGAAATCGAATAAAGCATAAGGTTCTTAGAATACCCCTCACGCTTCAGCTACTTTGAGAATCATACTTTAACATACTCTCCGACAAAAGCCATCTCGTTTTGATTAATCTTAGATAGCACAAAATTAAACTAGTTCAAAATAGCCCTAACCATCTTAACACACAAGCACATTGCCAACAAAGAGCCTTCAAATTACATAGAAGCTAAAGCAACCCCCAAAACATGTTCTGTCTACCGTTCGAATGGCGGGGAAACCCGCACCATCGAGGACCTTTAATGAATTGGCCCATACATGCCTGCTAGCTTAAACAATTGCATCGATTTTAATCCACGGCAACCATAATGACTTCAACCTAAAAATAAAACCCTAGACAAGCGCGAATTTTGTCAAGAGGTGATCACGGGATGGATCCCTGAGAGTGATTGTGTACAGAGATAATAAATGTCCCAAAAGTCGGAAGCACACATCAAGCAGCCCGTGAATTGTCTTATACCATGGCTCCTTAGAAAGAACGGGGTGGGAAAGAAGAAAACAAATTCAAGCCCATAAAAAGCAGAAGAATTTRTAAAGGTTAACCCCAAAACATACCTGTGAATTGCGGTTGCAGAAATTACTCCGCGTTTGTTCAAAACGCGTACACAAATCTCATACCGTAACAACTCAATATGCCATATTTTTATGCTTGCATTGCCACTTCTAGGGATGTAAGAGCACTCAAATGTTGCAATGCACAGTTGTGYATGCTATAATCCACGGTTACCCCAAGGCCATGCAGGATCCACTGRAAATTCCAGCTAAAACATAAATCTTTTAATTTCAGAGAAACATGTTTGAGTTTCGTAAAACAAGGCAAACGTCCCTTTAGCCACGCGTAGAGGAAGGAGTCTTTCGCGAGGCACAAGTCAAAACCGTAGTGGAATCAACAGTGGGCCATAGGGGTGGATACCATGATAATGTTGTCTCGGGATTGTGATTTTTTATTTTTTYTAATTTCTCGGTTAATTTATAAAGGGATCATTAATGGACCCACGTTYATTGAAACTTGGTTAAATTATAATCGTATTATTAATGCAGTGACTTATCATCTCAACCACCAGAATACAATACGACAAAAAAGTATTTTTTAAAAATTCGGTATAGTCGTTTAAATTATTTTTTTTTAATTTTAAAAAATTTAATAAATTAAGTTAGATGTAATATATTTGTTTAGTTACATCACATAAAGTATGAGGTTATCAATAACAAAGCAATGTTATTTCATTGAAACATAAGTATGAGGTTGAGCGTATTCTTTTATAATTATTTAATTTCTTTTGTCTATGATGATGGGCTCGGCACACTATGTTATGATCATTCAACTTATTTTGTCCCTAATGATGAGCGGAGTGTCAACTCAAAACTTTGGACGTTTCAAAACTATCTACACACTTTATTTTCAAAAAGTTCTAGAGCAATTATGACTCGGTGTGAACATATACACACTCATGATAACAAAGATAATTTATTTAGCCGTAGTCTAAACGTTATACGTTTTGGCTTTTTTCCAAGGATTTTTTATGTTTAATTTTACCCAAAATCTGGCTAGAGAGTGTTGGATCTCCATATTTGAGTGGTTGAGTCTGTATAATCCAATTGCCCCGAAAATTTTTCAATACGTTGAATCCATTTATACATTCAAAAATGCAATTTAAATAACAAAATATTATAATTTCATTTAAATTTATATCGTCGGATTTCGACGAAAAAAAAAAACACCAAATAATTAGACAACGTCATTTCTTTATTAAAAAATATTATTTAAAAAAAACTTGTTAATTTAAAATTGATTTTAAAATATAAATTCTATATTAATGTGATTGCATTATTCTTCTTCTTTTAATATTGAATATTGATTTTATTAATGATTACAATATGAAACTTTATGACCATCTTTAATTTATAATGGTTATCTATTTAATGTCCATAATAACTTTATAATATATCCATGATTGAGATTTTTGTGTACATAAATACTTCCATCTTAATCATTCTTTATACTTTAAATTATGTGTTTATATATATATATATATATATATATATATATATATATATATATATATATATATAGTTTGTGATGACAGATATATTAGGAATTTCATTTACAAATGTGGAGAAGTGTTATTTAGATTTAGTCTTGAGCATCATGTCTTGGATGGATTTGATATTTAACATTTTTGTCGTTTGGAATTCAAAGTATAAATTTGAAGTATGATAACTAACGTTTCAATCTTCATCTATATCAAAAGGCTTGATTATGAATATTGTTTCAAAAACCATGTAACAATTTTGCTACTTTATAATCTTTGCAAAGAAACAACCTCTTTCGAACTCCTTTGGTCGGGTATTTTATTTATTAGATATCATTTTTGGGATTAAACGTGTAAAGTTAGTCACTGATGCATGACTCATCTCTCATGAGCATTACTGGGAATGAGAAATTTCTCATGAGTTTGAATAGTCTCCTTAGCGTTCATTGCATAGGGGGGTGCTCACATGCTTGAAAAAGTGGGATCGAAACTAGCAAAATGAATGATATTGATCCAGGAGGATCTTGGTGGCCACCCACCTATTCCAACTGGCTCAAAACAATTTTTAGGCAACTTACTATTTTTAGCAGTTTTTCGGGTCCCAAACTTTCGAGGCCATTTTGAGGGCCTGAACAATGTTTTTCCATGATCGGTCACCTCAATGATAGCTAATGGCCTAGATTGAGCCCCCTAAATGAAGCTCTTCATCAAGACCTTTCCAACGAGCTATCGTGCGCCCTAAACGGAGATCATATGCAAAATTTACGACCTCAAGAAGTTGATGTACTAACTGACCCCAACGAGGCCCACATGACTTTTGGTGCTTCATCTCCTAGGGTCAGGTTTTTGGATGTATAGGGTTTTGGCATTCATGTTTATTGTAAAAAGGCCTTTAGATCCTCATTGTACTCATCTTCTTGTGAATGAGCATAGTCATCACATATCTTCTCAGAGATAAGCTATTCCCATTCTAGCAAGCTTGTTTCAAGTCTACATTTTATAGTTTTCAACATATTTCTTATTTAATAGAAGTCAAGTTTTATTGTATATTTGTTATTGTTCACAGTGTCTTTGTGTTAATATTATAAATCTGTGTTTTCATTTCATTCCACTCATAAATACAGATCAGTGGTATCAAAGCAGTCCACTCCTTGCCGTTTGTTAGTGCATGTACCAAACGCGGTCTAGGTATAGAGAGTTGGGTCTCAAGCTTGTTTCTCTTGAGGACAAATGCTCTCTCACGCCCATGAAACCATCCACGGTGGGCGAAAATAAAGACGACGGGACAGGAGATCATTTCAAAATGTTGCTCGAGGAAGCCCTTGAGCGACAGAGGAACGAGATGATGGACAATTTTGCACAAATCCTCCGACGGTTGTCGACAAGCGACGCATCCACCTCAAGTAGAGACTCCACCCCCTTCAAGGTACAAATCAATTTTGATATTCCTATATTTGAAGGTCAAATAGATGCGGATGTCATAGATAAATGGTTAAACCTTCTAGAAGGGTATTTTTATGTCCATAACGTTTTTGATAGAGAAAATATTACATTTGCGCTCCTCAAAGTCATCCCCCATGTCAAATATTGAAGGGAGACTTTCTGTGAGAAAACAGAAATAGAGGGATCCACATTATTTGTAGTTGCACCCACTTGGAGTTCCTTCAGGGATGTTATTAAGGAACAATACTACCCTGTTGGAAGTTATGACGACTTGTATACAAGAAAAACCACATTGTGGTAGGAAAGAGACCAAACAGTGTCAAAGTTCACCAATGTCTTCCATACCTTGCGCACCAAGCTAGGTATCAAATATTTTTCAGCGACATCTGGTGCTCAAGTACCATGGTGGTCTGCATAGATACATCCAGAAAGAAATGGAGATTTTGGACATCTCATCCTTGGGCGCGACCTATGGATATGCCGTCAAAATAGAGCAGAAGCTTAAACAAAAGACACGACAATTTGGGTCTGGGAACCCCTCATAACAGAATTAGGGCAAGGGCAATGTCGACCAACAGAACAAAGGATAGAGCAAAGATGGGCAACCTCAGAACAACTAGTCCAAGCCACAAGCAAAGAAGGACAATGCGAAGACGAAGAAAGATACCGAGAAGTGGTGCGACTTCCATAAGAGCCCTTAGCATAACATTGTTGATTGCCGCTCAAAGTAGTCATTGGTGGTTGAGGTGAAAGCCTATGAATCAGATGCGGGTTCTGACTCTAAGTCATTGTTAATGTTTATGCTATTATTATAGTTCTTTGCATTTCATAAGATAAGAGCATAATAAGAACAAGATCACTGAGAAATACACATCCACAAGAGACACAACATTTATCCTGGGAAACCCTCTAGGGGAAGAAAACCTAGCAAAAACTTCCTTATCATAAATAGCCTATACAATGTTCAAGAGATAACTCAACCAATACAGAAAATCCTCCTCCAAGAGATGTGCCACCCTTCTTCTCCTCTCACCAACTTGAAATGTCAACTTGCCTCATAAGATCATGAGCAAGTGAAGTGTGTGGTAGAAGTGAGGCGCTAGCCTCTTATTTATACTAATCTGGCACGTGTGAAGAGTCACCAACTGGCTGGGCCGACCTCTCTCACTGGGTGGGTAAATCCACCTTTAATTAAATCTGGCCCTTTCATTATAACTGCTGGGGCCGACTTCTTATTCT
>JASDQU010107774.1:144307-159157 GCA_032191745.1 Picea mariana
GGGACAATGGAATTAAAAAAGAATGGATTGGTCCTAATAGGTGTGTGTTGTGTAAAAGCAATGAGGAACATACTTCTCATATCTTTATTTGGTGTCCTTATGTAGTGCAGGCTCTAAGGATTGTAAAGGAAGAACTCAAGCCGAAGTCATCCTGGGAAAAAACAAAGTTGTAGGATTTCCTTAAAGACTAGCTCATAGATAAATCAGTAAAACCGTTACAAGGTTTTCCTTGCATTATGGTATTTGGATTATGGTGGGTACGAAACTCAAGCATTTTCAAGAATGAGGATATTCCTCTCAAAGTAACAATTGATTTTATTATCAAGATTAGTAAGGAATTTGCAGTTGAGTCATAATAAATGAAACAAAGGATCCTGATTATGCCTGAGTTGGATCTTGGTATCCCATGGGGATTTTTTGATGGAGCCAGCTAAGGACACCCACCAGTTTGCAGGGTAGGTGTAGTGTGTTTCCTTAAACATATCCATTATGTTCAGATTAGGTACATCCTAGGGAGGCGTTCGAACAATAGAGCGAAATTTATTGCTCTACATACATTGTTGGAGGCCACAATGCAAAAAAGGGGTAAATGAAATTATAGGTTACGGGTGATTTCAAGCTGGTCATAGACTAGGCTATAAAAAATCGACAGTGGAGGATGTGCGCCTAGGCATTTTTCTCTAGGATATCTTGTTCCAACTTGAATCATTCAAATGGCTCTCCTTCAAACATATCTATAGGGAGCTTAATGGTAAAGCTGGCAAATTGTCAAAAGAAGCTTTGTCTCTTCCGGTTGGAGCCCTGGGTTTTTATGAATTTATAGACAAGGAAGAGACTAAGGCTATGAGATTTCTGTTTTAATATGTTTTGATTAGCTCTCTTGGACTATTTATTTTTTATTATATGTTGATAGCAGATCAATGAAAGTATATGATTAGGTTTGGATTTATCGTGTCGTATTGATAAAATTTTTTGTACTCGGAGAAATTTGATGTCGTTTTTTTCGGAAGGTAAGGATGAAAAATGCATGTATAGGAAGAGACATTTTTTCTGTATTAAGAATGGATGGAAAATTCTAGTCTAGTCTCCTTCTGGGAGAGTAACGTGTATATTCATACCTTATGTAACATACCCCGTTACCGAAATTCCATTGATACCAATCTGTAACATCCCCAACTTACTATTGGGCAATGATACTCCAAAATCCAGTGCACAAATTCTACTTGGTAACATTAGTCTACGTAGTAATACTTGAAGTAACGCGCTCGACCCCAAGTTAAGTCGCGCCACACAAAMTTTCCTCTTTTTACACAACTTAAAATAGCAGAAGTAACACAATGCAAATGCGTGCCCAAGCATACTGAGCACACAACTTTGTTGTGCGTGTATTCTGCACTGAACATGAGATCACTACTGTGTGCACAACCATTCTGGCGTCACACGCCAATTCTGTTTTCCTTGTGTGTGTAGACTGCTTCTCAGTGTGCACAAGTAAATCCAGCCTCTGGTGCACACATAGTATTTCCTTGTGCGCACATCCATTCTAACCTCGCCTCGAAGACTCATGACCAATATCATAAGGTTAACTTAATAGGAATAACTAACCACAACTGTCATACTCATGCACAACTACAAATACTGAACATCAACACCACATTTAAATGCGCAAGCAACATTATATAGAATAACAACACTTACTTATATGCAACAACATACAAGAATTAAACCCATATTAAACATAGATAATTAAGCACACAATAAATGAGACAAGCACACAAAGACACTTATCTTTTATAAAAATTCACCAACTGCGCGTAGAACTTAGACGTTCCTCCCAACCATAGACTTTGCTACTCATATACTTTCAACAACATGTTACCCCTGAGCTGGGGCTTAGCTCTATTAATTTTAGAGCAACTATTAAGTTTCTTTTCAATTTACTAGATAACCATAACATAGGTAGGATCACTAAGAGAATCACAATCACAAGATACACAACATTTATCCTGGAAATCCTCATGGGGGAGAAAACCCAACCAAAACTTCCTTAATATAGATAGCCTAATGCCAAGACAATAAACCAAAACACTAGAGAATATCCAACATTAGGTAATGTGCCTCTCTCTTCCTTATTCTCCCATCTGCAGCTCTCCAAACTTGYGCACTTGATGAGTGAATGACTGAGTGAGATAATGAGGTGCTAGCCTACTTTATTTATACTAGCTGGCAAGTGYTGGAGAGGTGTGATCCGAAAAGATCTTTTACACGACTATGGTTGAGTTATTAAGCATGTGTTGATTAACCAATTAGGAAGCTTAAAGAAAGAGGAAGAAGTTATAGAAGAAAAATAACATCCAYATACACATATGGAGATCTGAAATAAAGCATAAAACAACAACAAACCATAACACCAATGTGATAACGGAGTTCGACAATCTCKCCTACGTCTTTGACCCTTTGTCTCAGTGGGTGAGGCTTTCTTATTTATGTTCAAAGCTCAATAAGTACATCACAATAGTGCCAAAATGTTACAAAACTGATATGGTCTTGTTCTACCAGATATCAACAACCCAACAAAAGAAACGACACTCAATTCGAACGACCGAAGCTCCCAGGAATGGCCCGCAAAGGTGCGCTCCTCAACAACTTCCCTACATAAAAATGGGTTTGGCTTGGCAAATCTTCAACATAAACCTGCTCTCAATCCCCTCCCATGGCCTCAAGGAGGCATGGTTTATATAGATCTGAAGTTGGTAACCATATCCCAACTTCCTCCCAAGATCTCACCTAAAAAAGGGCCCAATATCCCCCAATAAAGGCAAAAAATCTCCAAAATTGCCCCTAAAATCAATGAAAATCACTAATATATAGTGCAAAAACCCACTTTTGGGCAAACAAAAGGATAAGCCCCCTTGGCCTGGGTGCGCGCATTTGTATATGACCTAGGCTCGATTGGACGAGATAAGCCCCCCTTCGATCGACCCTTTTTTCGTCCAAACCCCGAGTCACATGGCAGAAGGTTCTGAAACCCTGGGCTAAGGGCTCTATCCATACCCGCGCCAACACAGTTAAAGACGGGGTGATATGGAATTCATTGTAATTGGGGATAGCTCCACCACCTGTCCGCCAATATAAGACATACACAACGGTCCCATGGACAGTTCTATGGGTGCGCCAAGGGCTGGGGCCAGGCCCCAGCCCATACCTCCATCCGTAATAAATACAGTGCAAACATAAGTATAATATTTTCCCCTTTGTATAGTAAGTAACACATGTGGCGGTTTGGCTAGCCCAACCCTGTGAAGGCGTATCCCGATGGGAGGTCCAGAGTTCGAAACTTGTAAACTCCAACAAAAATTTTCCAACAACCAAAGTAGCCAATACCTGGGTGCCACGTGGYAGCCCATGTTTGGGCCACATGGAACCGTACCTAACGCCAACTATCTGCCAAGTTTCAACACACTATTCGACCTGCTCTGCCACACATATTAGCCACGTCAGCAACAAACCATGTCAACATACCTGCCACGTCATCTGTACGGGTGTGCCACATGTCACCCTTGTAGTGGTGACACGTGTCACCCCCAGATTGGTCCACCTGTCCCGTCCACGTCAGTGTCCGTACACCCAGTCAACCTGGCATGTGTCACCTCTAGAAGCCGCCAACTGTTCCTACCACGTCAGCTGTATGACCGTACGACTTGTACAGTCAGCTGCCACGTGGCACTGTACGGTCTGTACAGTCATCCTTTTTTTTTGCCTGTTTGAAAAAATGAACAGATCGCCATAACTTAAGCATACGACATCCGTTTGAGCCCGTTCAAGTTGCATTGGGTTCATATCGATGAGCCCTACACGCATGTCCATTTTGAAGCCATTATGAGAACTTTGATTTTTAGGCCTTTCTGAGCCCCATCAAGTTCCTGGATCCGATTCTGGATCACACCTCCGCACTAAAGGACCTTTTGGTCCCCAAAAGGTTAGAAAAATGGACTTTGACTAATTACATACTCATAAGGAGAAAAACAAAACACGATGTTGTACAAAAATGATGTTATAATAGGTCATTATTTCAACATGTGTGATTAGATTAATGGAAGCAAAATACAATGAAGTTGTGACATCCACTTCTGGAAAAACCAAGTGGTTGGTTTCCTTCCTTCACGGTGTTCCTCTTGCTTCGTTGGTAATATTTCTTCCTTCATGATTACATGCACAATCCTTTTTTCCTTCCTTGGACGAAGCTCCAGATTAAGCTTCCAACAATTAGCCCTTTGATGTCCACCCCTGCTGCAATAAGTGCACTGAGTTTTTGGCATCCAGACCTGTTTACCCTTCTCTTTCTTCCGTTGTGGAGTTGAGTCTTTATGTCGTGTTTCTTTTCTGGTCGACATAGATTTCCTGTACAAAGTTTTTCTCTTCCAACACTTGGCAACATAATGCTTGGGTGAATGACAATAAGTACATGGATAAATATTCCACAAGTTTCAGATGACATGATTATGTTTTTTATAATAAAAAAGAGAATTGGTAAAAACATGACCATTATACCTTCCTTTCTGATCTTCACTTTGCTTTGGAGATGACTTGCATTCACTACCACAATCCTGGAGTGATGGGCCATTACCTTTTGTGAAGTGTTTCTGCAATGACTTAAGCTGGGCATGTGAAGCATTACTTGCTTCCGAAGTTTTGGAACCCCTTTTGGAGGATGCTCCTATCTCCACTTTGCCATATCCCAATCCTAAATATCAAGGCCTTTCTATAATCTCAATGGGATTAACGATACCTTGGCCCTCAATTCCAAGGCCCTTTCCTTCATAACCCATCTTGGTTAACAATCTCAAACCTATACCTCTTGTATGTTTTTCAAAAGCACCAAAACCATCTTGATGGGAAGAAGGAGAATTTGATGAATGACCTTCACTACATACCTTAGAGATGTTTTATGAAACAGATGTAGAAGGAAATTCCTTCAATCCTTCTTTGCCTTTGTTGTTCTTTGAGGATTTCACTTGAACCGATCTCTTTCGTTCCAAGTAGTCTTCATACAACACTTGCACCATCTCAGCCATGGCAAACACGAAATTTCTGAATTCCTTCTCATCTTGAGAAAGTACTCCTGTAGATGCCATTTTCTCCCTTGAGATGAGCTCATCCCTGGTTAACATGCAAACTCAAATTCCAAACATCAACTAGCTCTGATACCACTTGATTCGAAAAGATATTTTACACGACTATGGTTGAGTTATTAAGCATGTGTAGATTAACCGATTAGGAAGCTTAAAGAAAGGGGAATAAGTTATAGAAGAAACATAACAACCATATACACATATGAAGATCTGAAATAAAGCATAAAACAACAACAAACCATAACACCAATGTGATAACGAAGTTCGACAATCTCGCCTACGTATCCGGGCCTTTGTCTCAGCAGGTGAGGCTTTCTTGTTTCTGTTCAAAGCTCAATAAGTACATCACAACAGTGCCAAAAGGTTACAAAATCGATCTGGTCTTTTTCTACTAGATCTCAAGAACCCAACAGAAGAAACGACACTCAATTCGGATGACCGAAGCTCCCAAAAATGGCCCGCAAAGGTGCGCTCCTCAACAACTTCCCTACATAAAAATGGCTTTGGCTTGGAAAATCTTCAGCATAAACCTGCTCTTAATCCCCTCCCATGGCCTCAAGAAGGCTTGGTTTATATATATCTGAAGTTGGTAACCATCTCCCAACTTCCTCCCAAGATCTGGCCTCAAAAAGGGCCCAATATCCCCTAATAAAGACCAAAAATCTGCAAAACTGCTCCTAAAATCAATGAAAATCACTAATATATAGTGAAAAAACCCACTTTTGGGCAAATAAAGGGATAAGCGTCTTCGACCTGGGCGCACACACCTTATACCTGTTCGTATGGGTGTATGTGGGCAAGTGCCAACCCTTAGGGGCTACGCGCTGGCCCCCTCCTCTGATTACACCTGGTCGCATGCGCATTTGTATATGACCTGGGCCCAATCAGACGGGATAAGCCCCTCACCAATCGACCCTTTCTTTGTCCAAACCCTGAGTCACATGGTGAAAGGTTTCGAAACACTGGGCTGAGGGCTCTATCCATACTTGCACCAACACAATTAAAGACCGGGTCACATGGAATTCGTTGTAATCGGGGCTAGCTCCATCACCTGTCCGCCAATATAACACATACACAATGGTCCCGTGGACGGTTCTATGGGTGCGCCAAGGGCTGGGGCTAGGCCCCAACCCATACCTTCGTCCATAATAAATACAGTGCAGACATAAATATAATATTTTCCCCTTTGTATAATAAGTAACACACGAGACGGGTTGGCTAGCCCAGCCTTGTGAAGGTGTAGCCCGGTGGGAGGTCCAATGTTTGAAACTCATAAACTCCAACAAAATTTTGCCAACAACCAAAGTAGCCAATACCTGGGTATCACACGGGAGCCCATGTCTGGGCCATGTGGCACTGTACCTTACACCAGCTAGCTGCCAAGTGCCATCACATTATTCGACCTGCTCTGCCACACGTATCAATCACGTCAGTAACCAACCACGTCATCACACTTGCCACATGTCAGACCTGCCACATCATCTGTACATGTGTGCCACATGTCACCCTTGCAATGGTGACACGTGTCACCCCTAGATTGGTCCACCTGTCATGTCCACGTCAGTGTCTGTATGCCCAGTCATCCTACCACGTGTCACCTCTAGAAGCTGCCAACTGTTCTTGCCATGTCAGTTGTACGACCGTACGACCTGTACAGTCATCTGCCACGTGGAACTATATGGACTATACAGACTGTTCAATCATCATTTTTTTTGCCTCCTTGGCAAAACGAACAAATCGCCATAACTTGAGCATACGACGTCTGCTTGAGCTCGTTCAAGTTGCGTTGGGTTCGTATCGATGAGGCCTACGTACACGTCTGTTTTGAAGCGATTCTAAGAACTTTGAGTTTTAGGCCTTTCTGAGCCCCATCAAGCTCCTGGATCCGATTCTGGATCACTCTTCACTGGGCAATGCCGACTTCTCTTCTTAGTGGTTGAAACCACTTTAACTAGGCTTGGGGACCAACTTGTTGTTTTGCATGATATAATTAGGGTTTGACCAATCCACAAAAGGGGATTTGGTCAAGTAGAAATCCCGACATGATCAATCCACAAAAGGGGATTAACCTGATGAATAATAACTCGATAATAAATAGAATACTCTTTGCAGTTACAATATTTCAACACTCCCCCTTAACAAGAAGGGTATTCTAAAACATCATCATGGGAGAGAGAGAGAGGGAAACAACATCAACATCATCTAGAACACTGTCTGGCATATCTATAAATCATCGGAAGTTTTTCTCATCATTAATCACAACATGGAGCTGGAGTAGCATCATCATCATCTGCATAAACAAGAATTAGTATAGCACTAATACATCATCATAATCAATAACATCAACAACAACAACATCATCAACACGAGACTGAGATAACATCATAGTCAACACAAGGTTGATACATCATCAACACGAGACTGAGATAACATCATAGTCAACACAAGGTTGATACATCATCAACACGAGACTGAGATAACATCATAGTTAACACAAGGTTGATACATCATCATCAACAAAATCATCATCATCACAGCACAAAGGCTGGGGTAACAACATCATCACAACACGAAGGCTGGAGCAACACCATCATCACAACACGAAGGTTGGAGAAACATCATCATCACAGCACGAAGGCTGGAGCAACATCATCATCATCATCATGGAGCAACAAAATGAGGCAGGTGTATCAACAACATTTTGTGGTACTCTGATAGTCCCTAAGAAGCTGCCCAAGAATCATAAGATTCCCTAGGATATAAAATCCTATCATAGCTATCACGTGGTACTCTGACAGACCGTCCTTACCGGACCTTCAGGATCTTCCCAGGAATCATAAGATTACCTAAGATTATAAAAAGCCTAATGGAGTTACCACTACTGACCATAGCTAGCATATACATGCACAAGTACTTTGTCAGACCATCCTTACCGGACCTTCAGGATCTGTCCAGGGATGATCGGTCCCCTAGGATATAAAATCCTAACTAAGCTACTCGATATTGGCCAGGATACCATAGTATCATCAACATCACTCCCCCTTTTGAGGGAGGTTCTTTCGGACTATACCAAGCTTGTCTCGAAAGTGCTCAAACTTTACACGAGACAGAGGCTTGGTCAAAACATCTGCAACCTTCTCATTTGTGCTAACATATTGGAGCTTTATGACTCCTCTCTACACCATAACATGAATGTAGTGATACCAGATTTCTATGTGCTTTGACTTGTGATGGAACACAAGGTTCTCTGCCATCTTTATGCAACTTTGGTTATCACATAGAATCACAGTTGCTTCGATCTTCAGATCAAATAGACTTGTCAACAACTTTCATAGCCATATGGCTTCACAAATGGTGGAACATGTAGCAATGTATTCCGCTTTTGCTGTGCTAAGAGAAACACTAGATTGCTTCCTACTCTGCCATGAAGTCATGGTTGACCCCAGACTGAAGCAAAATCCTAAAGTGCTCTTTCTGTCAGAAACACTTCTAGCCCAATCTAAATCTGTATAACCAAGTAGTCTGAAGTCTTGATCTCCATTGTAGCAGAGACCAAAGTCCAACATACCCTTAAGGTATCTCATCACATGCTTTGCAACAACAAGGTGAAAATGTGTTCACAACAAAACAAAACAACTCAAGGTGTTCATAACAAAACAAATATTTGGCCTGGTGTTCATTAGATACATCAACGATGCAATGATCTGTCTATACAATGTAGCATCAACCAATTTTGACAAAGTATCAACCATGAGCTTCAACTTTGTTTCCATGGGTGTATTCAAGGATTTACACTCCAACATATCAAACCTCTTCAATATTTCAACTGCATACTTCCCTTGGTTAAGGAAGATCTGCTCTGGGCTTTGCCAAACCTCAAGACCTAAGAAGTGGTGAATTAGGCCTAGTTCTTTCATCTCAAATTCTGCTGCGAGCTTCTTCTTACAATCAATGATGAGATTTTCTTCTCCATTTAAGAATAAGTCATCCACATACAACAAAAATATACTAGGCTCATCATTCATAACCTTGAAGTAAAGGTTAGAATCAACTTTTGTAACACACCCGTTCCCTTAATAGCTTTTGTAGGGATGGGGCATTGAAATTTCGCTCTCCTTAACATCTCAAATCCTTTGTCCAAGGTCTTTATCCTCTTCTACTTACCCATAGCGTTCTAATGGTCGCTACCAGGCTTGAATATGAGCTTTGGGTTGCAAGTTATGTCTTCCCAAAGTTCTTCGATCGTTCATTGGTTGAGGGCCACATGGCGTCCATGTGAATCCACCTCACAGGTATTGTCTCCATGTTTCTTCATCCACGGTGGAATTCCATCCACCATCCAATTCCATGACTGGACTCAACCTTCATCTAACACGCAGGCTCCCAACACAGAGGCCGACAGGAACTTCGACACTTCGGCGCTGAATGCCTCTTTACTGTCTACACACGAGATCTTCCGGAGTCCCGAACTCCTGTAATCCTACCACGTGGTTTCGGCCTTCAGGCCTTTTGGGTCCCTCTATTATGCTACACCCCAACTCCTCCAGAGTACTGAAGTTCTAGAATTTTGGTCACTTCATCAACCACTTTGGCTAGGCGGGCACGTACCAGTGACTAACACATAGAAGGGCTAGGGGTGACACGTGTCACGTTCCAATAGGCATATAGGGTCTACGATAATCACAAATCGAGTTGACACATGGCACATCGATCATGGGTTCACATCACCCTGGTGATGTCGGCTTGCCACATCACACTTGACTGACAGCCTTCTAACATCCCTCAAATATCATGGTCGAGATCCGACCATGTGGATCAATAGATCCATGACTAATGTTTCTTCGCGACTTCGGCCTTCAGGAGTTTTGTGATGCAAAATCCTCTCTTATCCCTAAGTTGGTTAGCGTTGGGCTGACCACAACCTAGATCTGACGGTTAGGAAAAGTCTCGAAGCATCCTCGAATCGATGACTCTCATTACTTCGGGCTTCAGAGCTTTTCGACACACCACACCTCCAATTCCCCAGAGTGCCTAGTCCCCGAAATAAAGGATCTAGCACCACGCGTCCCCTGTATATTGACGACTGTGAGGAATCCTAAAGAATCCAAGGATCGACAGTCCTCATTACTTTGCGACTTCAGCCTTCGAGGACTTTGGCATTACAACACCTATGTCCTCTCGAAGCAGTCAAAACCAAGGTGACTACATCGTAAATCCTATGGCTAGGAAAGGAGTCAAAGGATTCCTAGATCTATGGTCCTGGTCACTTTRCAGCTCTGGCCTTCATGGGTTTTGGCTTTAATGTCACTTCGTTCTTCTGAAGCAGGACTTCGTTGAAGTACCGTGTGMTGGTCCCTCCTCCTAGATGATCGGACGATAAGTGGGGCTCCCGATGATCTCCCCCAAATCTACGACTCTCCTTTACTTTGTAACTTCAATGTTTAGGGAGTTTGATGCTATAGAATCTCTATTCTCCCGAAGTAGAACTTCRTTGAAGTCTTCTCGGTGTAGATCCAATGGTTGAGGGAATCCCCRAACATTCTTGATYGGTGGCTCACGCTTCTTCATGATAAGGAGTTGGATCCTGGTTTAGTCGATAAGATAGGTTCCTCTAAACTACTAGGGGAAACCGCCCAATGTCGATCGACCTTACAGGTAACTGTGATTCTCCGTCACCTTCAACCGGTTTGTGACTATTTGGGCCGACAATGCTCCAAAGTCCCGGACTTTTGGAGTTCTGAAGTCAGAAGGACTTGGATCCCTTAGGCTTAGCCTAAGGTTCCTAGGTGCTGGTCATATAGTTCCTCCCGAACGGATCTCGTCCGCTCATCTTCCAAATGAAAAGATCTCCCCTTTCAAAGCTTCAACCTCGCTATCCTTCCTGAGCTTCATCAATTCTGAGGGACTTAGGCACTGGAGCATGCTTTACACTCTTTCTCCTGAGCTTAATAAACTCCTTCCTCATGGAGACTCAGAGCGACGAAGAGTGTCGACATGCACACGTGATATTGTGCCCAAGGTCGACGAACTCACAGTTCATTTATTTTTACTTGAACCATGATGGGGCTCGAKCATTTACTTGTACAAGCCAGATAGTTCCTTAATTTCTTAAATACACAATCAAGAAGAATTAAAGGGATACAATATAACCACTAAGMAAYCATGTACATCCCTGAAACATTCATAGGACATCCAACCTTAATTTACAGTTACAATTCAATTACATAGGATATGAGAATACCAATCTATTATAGGTTGCAKCCAACTAACTAACCGTGGGTGTTCTCCTTTCCACCCAAACATAGGCTCAGAGGCATTCATTCTTAGCGCTCTGGCCACCCCCGTGCCAAGCCATGATATCACTAGAGAATTTATGCCAATTCTCAACGATCCTTTCTCTTTCACATCTTCTTCGAGGTTTATCAGATGCTTCCTCAGCATCAAGCTCACGACCTTCTGCTCAGGTTCCATTCTCTGCATACTCTTAGAGATTTATTTCTCTGTCACGACCTTAACAAGGTTTAACATATGCTCATTCAACATCAATCTCGTGACCTTCTGCTTGTTCTCAGCTGGAGAGCTTCTCACATTCTCCATTCTTCTCTTTATTCCCCTACATACCTTGCACATACATCCCTCTTATCCTGTTCCTTCTGTCAGAAGGAAAAATTGGGTCAGTCTGGGTCTACATGAACCTGTGGTACTTCAAGATGACATTCTTCAGCTAGACCATGCTTCAATTCATGGGGTTGGTTGATGGTTCAACCATCGATACTTTCGTCACTAACTGATTCCTCCTTGGAAAATATTGGGGTCATTCGATATAATGAACCCTCTCTTATATTTTTCACATTTTTTCCTCTAGTGATATCATGGCCAGTACTTTCAAGGCTTCACCCCCACAATCAGTTATTTGGTTATTCAAACAAAAATACATTTACACTATTCCCATGCCATAGCATGGTGAATATGATTAATGATTAATTACAAGATGAGGGAAACAAGGGGTGTTACAACTTTACTCTTGGTAAAGCCCATGCTTATCAGGAAACTGCCAATCCTTCTATACCAAGCTCTAGGAGCTTGCTTCAATCCATACAAAGCCTTCTTCAATTTCGATACATGAGTCTTTCTGTCTTCAACTTCAAACCCTTGGGGTTGTTCTATATACACTTCTTCTTCAATGACACCATTCAAGAAGGTTGTTTTCACGTCCATCTGGTGTAACTTCCACTTCATCTTAGCTGCAAAGGATATGATGGTTTTGATAGAAGTGTATCTGGCTACAGGAGAAAACGTCTCTTCATAGTCAATGCCTTCCTTTTGAGAAAAGTCACGAACTACAAACCTTGCTTTACATTTTTCAATACTTCCATTAGCAACATGTTTTATCTTGTATAACCATTTGGAAGATACCACATCTTTGTTCTTCGATATGGTAACTATTTCCCATACATCATTCTTTATAATGGATTGATATTCTTTTGTCATGACATCTTCCCATTCTTTCTTTTGAATGGCTTCTTCAAAACAAGTAGACTCCTTCTTTAAGAGATCACACATCAAAGCCATATAATTGGAGAATGGATTGGGTTTCTTGATTCGTCTCATGGTACCTTCTGGGGCACCATATTTCTCTCCATCTTAAATAAGTTCCCTCGCCCAAGATAGCTTTCTCTTGTGAGAGATCGTCATTTGGGGAGGTTCTTGAGATTCTATAATATCATGATTTTCATGAATCTCATCATCAGGAGAAATTGTGACTTCCCTTACTGGTTCTGCAACTCTGGGAGCTACAAGCTCTTCTTCATATAATTCTTCAAGATGGCATCTTCTTGATTTCTTGAGTGTTGCATCTTCATCAAAGGTTACATCGTTGATGATCTCAATGTGATGGTAACCTGGTGTATAAATTCTAAAGTCCTTTGAGACCTCATAGTAACCACCAAATATTCCCTTCTTTTCTAAAGGGTCCATCTTGGTTCTCTTCTCTTTCAGAATGTGTACAAACACATGACAAAAAATATCTCGAGATGGCTTACTTCTGGCTTCTTTCCGGAGAACATTTCTTCGGGGGTTTTCAACCCAAGTGCACTATGGGATCATCTGTTTTGTACATACAATGTTGTCCTTGCTGCTTCTTCCCATAAGTGCATTGGAAGATCTTGATCATGGATCATAGTCTTCACTGCTTCCATTATAGTTTTGTTCTTCCTTTCTGCTACACCATTTTGTTGAGGATTGTAGGGAGTGGTGATCTCCCTCTTAATCTTGACATCTTTACAAAAGTTTACAAACTCTTTTAAGGTGTATTCTCCTCCATTATCTGACCTTAGTGTCTTGATATTTCTTTCAGAGAGATTGTCTATCAAGGCTTTGAATTCCTTGAATTTTCCAAACACTTCATATTTTGATTTCAAGAAGTAAACCTAAGTCTTGTGAGAATAGTCATCAATAAATGATACATAGTATACATACCCACTAATGGAGGTTGATGGCATTGGGCCACATACATCTGAGTGGATGAGCTCTAAGACTCCTTGTGCTTTACTATCGCTCTTCGGGAAATGGTTCTTGATGTTCTTTCCTTGTGCACATCCATTGCACACACCTTCATGGTCAACCTTGATTTCGGGTAGACTTGTAACTGCCTTGCTCACATATGGTAGTGCTTTGTAGTTGATGTGAGCTAGTCTTCTATGCCAAAGTTCATATGGAATCTCGATGGAGTGTGTCAAGGTTGCTTCTTAGTGACCTTTTAATTTAGATAGGCCACCTTCTTCTGTTCCAATAACAATTGCATCTTCTATGGTTTTGCCTTTTGGCCACATGAGGACTTCATCATCTATGAATGAAACCACGAAGCCTTTCTTATCTAAAGCTGAGATAGAAAGCAAGTTCTTTGTCAAACCTGGTACATATAGTACATCCTTCATCTTCATTGGGGTCCCTGAATCAAGTTTGTAATTGGACTCTCCCACTCCTTTGATAGGGTACCGGTAATCATCTCTAAGAGTAACTTTCTGGGGAAAGTTCTTTTCAGTAAGGCTAGAGAGAATGTCTCTTTGACATGTCATGTTCTTTGAAGCACCATTATCTATGAGCCAAGTATCCTTGCCAGGTGACAGTGAGCATGAGAGGGAATAGATTAAGACATAATCTTCAATCTTTTCTTTACTCATCTTCATAGGTGGCTCATCATCTTCAACTTCATGGGTATGGTGCCTTTTGTTTCTCTTCTTGTACTCTTCTCTTCCAGCTAGAAGTTTCTTTGCAATATGTCCAATCTTGTCACAATGGTAACATTGATAGGATGAGAAATCCTTTTCTCTTCTTTGACCTTTTTGAAATTCTGGAATCTCCTTGGGGGGTGAGATTCTTTATGAGAATGATTGAACCTACTTGGGGAGTGAGACTCCTTGTGTGGGTGGGTCTACTTCTTGAAGTGAGACATTTTCTTTCATCCTTTGGCATGAGCAACTAGAGGTTGATCATCATCCCTTAATAATACTGCTTGTCGGTTAGCTACTCTTACTTCTTCTTGAACACATTCTTCCCAAAGACTGTCAAAATGTATCTTATCCTTTCTGGCACAAATGATTTGTATGAATGCATCCCAAGGTCTTGTGAGACCATTAAGAGATGTCATTATGAGTTCGTCTTCATCTAGGGTATCTTCAATTGCTTCTAGTTGTTCTTTGAATTGAGAGATTCTAGA
>JASDQU010107774.1:159177-171411 GCA_032191745.1 Picea mariana
TTCACTGCTTCCATTATAGTTTTGTTCTTCCTTTCTGCTACACCATTTTGTTGAGGATTGTAGGGAGTGGTGATCTCCCTCTTAATCTTGACATCTTTACAAAAGTTTACAAACTCTTTTAAGGTGTATTCTCCTCCATTATCTGACCTTAGTGTCTTGATATTTCTTTCAGAGAGATTGTCTATCAAGGCTTTGAATTCCTTGAATTTTCCAAACACTTCATATTTTGATTTCAAGAAGTAAACCTAAGTCTTGTGAGAATAGTCATCAATAAATGATACATAGTATACATACCCACTAATGGAGGTTGATGGCATTGGGCCACATACATCTGAGTGGATGAGCTCTAAGACTCCTTGTGCTTTACTATCGCTCTTCGGGAAATGGTTCTTGATGTTCTTTCCTTGTGCACATCCATTGCACACACCTTCATGGTCAACCTTGATTTCGGGTAGACTTGTAACTGCCTTGCTCACATATGGTAGTGCTTTGTAGTTGATGTGAGCTAGTCTTCTATGCCAAAGTTCATATGGAATCTCGATGGAGTGTGTCAAGGTTGCTTCTTAGTGACCTTTTAATTTAGATAGGCCACCTTCTTCTGTTCCAATAACAATTGCATCTTCTATGGTTTTGCCTTTTGGCCACATGAGGACTTCATCATCTATGAATGAAACCACGAAGCCTTTCTTATCTAAAGCTGAGATAGAAAGCAAGTTCTTTGTCAAACCTGGTACATATAGTACATCCTTCATCTTCATTGGGGTCCCTGAATCAAGTTTGTAATTGGACTCTCCCACTCCTTTGATAGGGTACCGGTAATCATCTCTAAGAGTAACTTTCTGGGGAAAGTTCTTTTCAGTAAGGCTAGAGAGAATGTCTCTTTGACATGTCATGTTCTTTGAAGCACCATTATCTATGAGCCAAGTATCCTTGCCAGGTGACAGTGAGCATGAGAGGGAATAGATTAAGACATAATCTTCAATCTTTTCTTTACTCATCTTCATAGGTGGCTCATCATCTTCAACTTCATGGGTATGGTGCCTTTTGTTTCTCTTCTTGTACTCTTCTCTTCCAGCTAGAAGTTTCTTTGCAATATGTCCAATCTTGTCACAATGGTAACATTGATAGGATGAGAAATCCTTTTCTCTTCTTTGACCTTTTTGAAATTCTGGAATCTCCTTGGGGGGTGAGATTCTTTATGAGAATGATTGAACCTACTTGGGGAGTGAGACTCCTTGTGTGGGTGGGTCTACTTCTTGAAGTGAGACATTTTCTTTCATCCTTTGGCATGAGCAACTAGAGGTTGATCATCATCCCTTAATAATACTGCTTGTCGGTTAGCTACTCTTACTTCTTCTTGAACACATTCTTCCCAAAGACTGTCAAAATGTATCTTATCCTTTCTGGCACAAATGATTTGTATGAATGCATCCCAAGGTCTTGTGAGACCATTAAGAGATGTCATTATGAGTTCGTCTTCATCTAGGGTATCTTCAATTGCTTCTAGTTGTTCTTTGAATTGAGAGATTCTAGAAAAATATTCATGAACTGTTTCTCCTTTTTGCATCTTTGTATTTTTGAGTTGAGTTCTCAAGTTCATCTTCCGACTAATGTTTCTTCCTTCATATAATCTGGTTAGGGCATCAAACATTTATTTTGAGGTATCTTTAGATGCCACTTGAGGGATCAAGTGATCTTTGATAGAGTCTGCAATAATTCTTTTGGCCCTAACCATGTCCTTCTGGTACTTTGCTTTAGTTGTAGCATCTGCGGGTTCTGATACATTTTCCTTGATGAATCTTGCTAGGTAATTCTCTTCAAGAATGAGTGAAATCCTATACTTCCATGCACCAAAGTTTTCCACACCTTCTGACTTGTCAATGAGCTTGGTGCTTGCATATATCTTGACCTGTAGCTGGGAAAATGACCAAAAAAAATTTGAAATTGCTCATAAAATAAATCTGAACTTACTAGGAGGTGCGCTTGGCTGAGGCGAGTAGGTTGGTGTAATCAGTTTTAAGAAAATCCAAATTTTACCCGTTCAAATTTGACCTGCAGAAATCTGGACTGGTACTTCTCGTACTGGTTCTGGTTTTCTGGTACTAGTGAAAACTAGGGTTTCACTTTCTGGGAGTTCTTTCCACTGAAAAGGTGCACTCAAGCTGCCAATGAGTTAGCTAGACTAGACCACACTTTCTTGATGATTTTTAGGCTGAAATTCCTCTCCAATAAAAAGCCCTTATTTTCTTGTACGTCAGTAATGACGTTTTTGCTTATCTAGTGAAAGGTGCTCTCTTCAGGTTATCTCTAATACCATGTTAATTTAAGAGTATATATTGAGTTTATTTTCAATTTACTAGATAACCATAACACAAGTAGGATCATTGAGAGAAACACAATCACAAGATACATAACATTTATCATGGGAAACCCTCATGGGGGAGAAAACCCAACAAAAACTTCCTTAATATAGATAGCCAATACAATGCCAAGACAATAAACCAAAACACTAGAGAATATCCAACGCTGGGTAATGCACCTCTCTCTTCCTTCTTCTCCCAACTGCATCTCTCCAAAATTGCACACTTGATGACTGAATGGTAGAGTGAGATAATGAGGCCCTATCTTCCTTTATTTATACTAGCTGGAAAGCGTTGAAGAGGTGTCTCTTCACTGGGCAGGGCCAACTCCTCTTCTTAGTGGTGAATACCACTTTAGCTAGGCTTGGGGGCCAACTTCTTATTTTGCATGATATAATTAGGGTTTGACAAATCCACAAAAGGGGATTTGGTCAAGTACAAAGCCTGACACGATCAATCCACAAAGGGGGATTGACTTGATGAATAATAACTCAATAATAGATAGATTACTCTTTGCAGAACTCTCACCTAAAGAGAATGCTCACGGGCATGACAACCCGCCTCTTCGACAATAAATCTATCACCTTGAGACAATGCTCATGGGCATGAAAACTCGCCTCTTTGACATAAAAACGCTGGTTACAATACATCAAATCCCTTACACGCTTTTCTATGCAAACAAGGTAATAGTCGTAATTCTCATATGGTCTGACCCCTTCTGCACATGAGAAAATGAATGACTAATTCCCCATAATGAGTTCTCCTCCCCCCGAAATACACTAAGGCTAGAAATGTATATTGCATGCCTTAAACTTGACACTTGTCACCTTTAGAACTAGCTTTAGCCACTTGGTGACCTGTTCCCATCCCTTAGGAACTTAGGATAAATAATTATCCATAAATTACACTTTTCATAAATATTAATAAAATATTCCNGTAATAGTGGTAATTCTCATATGGTCTGACCCCTTCTGCACATGAGAAAATGAATGACTAATTCCCCATAATGAGTTCTCCTCCCCCCGAAATACACTAAGGATAGAAATGTATATTGCATGCCTTAAACTTGACACTTGTCACCTTTAGAACTAGCTTTAGCCACTTGGTGACCTATTCCCATCCCTTAGGAACTTAGGATAAATAATTATCCATAAATTACACTTTTCATAAATATTAATAAAATATTCCCGAGGACTCAAGTCCCCCCCCCCACTTTTCCCTTTTCCGGTGGAGTTAACCCCTTGTCTCTTTTTTTCTGATTTGTTTGTGCACAGTGATGTGATAATATTAATAACTTGATTATAATTACATTTTACAAGGATAGGTGCACTAGCCTATTTGCGTCCCGACTCACCAACCTCATAACTACACATGCTCCACAACCTCATATACATATACATCCATATATATAACTTGGTCTCATGCACAATTCCAAGTAATCCCCGTGCACTTACTCAAGTGCATGCAAAACCGTGAAATGTACACACCCTACCTCTGATGTGCAACCACACGCACTTACCCAAGTGTGCGCATCACTATGAAATGTGTGCACCCTTTCTTTGATAACAATTCTCTCGTGCACTGCTAAGGTATGCGCAAAACCAAAACTTAGTACTAACGACTCACCAACCTATATGTATAATTACAAAGGGGTTTGGACTAGGGACATTACATTCCCCTCCCCCTTATTTATGGATTGTCCTTAGTTCATTATATACACATGTACATGCAAACTTTCAAAAAATTTCAAAAAAATGTGGATACTCTACCCTTATAGCATCCTCGCGCTCCCAAGTTGCATCCTAAGGACCGTACCGGGTGCATTGGACCTTTACCAGCTCCATGGATCGATTCCATAACCGTTTTATTTTCCGATCCAGTATGCAAATCAGTCACACTCGAAAATCACCTTCTGGGTCCACCTAAATCACATTCCAATCAATAATATGATTAGCATCAAGTACCTACTTTTTTTAAGCAATGATACATGGAAAACATTATGAATACAAAATGATGCAGGCAATGCAAGCCTATATGCGACATGACAATTCCTCTTTAGGATTTCAAATGGTCCACATTAGTGTGCTACCAACTTAGAACAATTTCCCAACTTCAGGGAACTCCATCTAGCTTTTACTTTAAAGAACACATGGTTGTCCACTTTAAACTCTGTATGGGTTCTGCCTTTACTTGCGTAGCTTTTCTTCCTATCTTGGGCAGCCTTTAAATTCTACCTTATCTTTACCATCTACTCCTCCATTTCTCGGAGTAGATCTGATCCAACCACTGCGCAGTCTGTTGGGTTGTCCCAACTCACTAGTTGGTTGCACTTTATGCCATAAAATGCCTCAAATGGGATCATATTTAAAGATGCTAATAACCATTGTTGTAAGAAAACTCTACCAAGTGAACGTTATCTTCCCATTTTGATGGTTTATCCATCACATACATCCTGAGTATATCTTCAATCACTCGATTTACCCTCTCCATTTTTCCATCTGTCTCAGGGTCATATGATGTGCTAAAGTTCAAATTTGTCCCAAATCCTTTGAATAACACTTTCCAAAAGTTCAAGGTGAGCTTGGAATCTCTGTTAGAAACAATTTTTTTAGGTATAGCATGCAACTTAGCAATTTCCTACATGTATATTTCAACAATATTGGCTGCCTTGTGCATTGACTTCACTGGAATAAAATGGGCAGCTTTAGTAAGCTTGTCCACCACTACCATAATAGAATCATGTTGCTTAGGAGTCCTATGTAGTTTAGTAATGAAATTCATGGGTACAAATTCTCACTTCCACTCAGGAATGGGAAAAGGCTATAGCAAACCAACTGGATGCTTGTGCTCAACCTTGAGCTTTTGACATTCAATGCATCTAGCAATAAAATCAACAACCTCTTTTTTCATGCCTAGCCAATAGTATTGCTTTTTGACTGTGAAAATTGTCTTCTAGTAGCTTGGGTGTCTTGCATAAGGAAGTTTATGCATCTTAGACAATACAAAACTTTTCAACTCCTGATCATTTGGCACATACACTTTGCACCTAAACACGAGGATTCCATCCTCTTTTAGCTCATGACGTTCAAATTTTTTCTGTGACATACCTTGATGTAAAGTCACCTTTATGTCCACATAGCACTGATTTGATTTGGAAACCTTTAAAATTCCTATCACACAAATCTGATTTGTACATGCAAATGGTTGTAGCATGCATCTCATGCACCTTCCTGTTGAGTGCATCAACCACCTTGTTCTCTTTTGCTTTGATATGCTTTATGTCAAAGTCATACTCACTAAGGAATTCTAACCACATTCTTTGTATAGCATTTAAACTTGGCTATCCAAATAGATACTTCATACCACTATGGTATGTTCTCAACTCAAATATTTTACCCATGAGATAGTGCTGCCACATATTTAAGGCATGCACTATGACTAATAATTCTAAGTCATGAGTGGCATAGAGCCTTTCATGCTCTTTTAACTTTCTTGATTCGTAGCATATCACATGCCCATTTTGACAAAGGACTCCACCAAGCCCTTCCTTATATGCATATGTGCACACAACAAAGTCTTCATGTGAGCCAACAATTCTCGAAATTGGTGCACTTGTCAACAAACTCTTCAAGTGTTGAAAACTCCTTACACAATCTAGAGTCCATTCAAATCACACACCTTTCTTTTGCAAGGATGTAATTGGATGCACAATCTTTGAGAAGCCTTCAATAAACCTTTTGTAATAACCTGCAAGTCTTATAAAGGACCTCACCTCTACGACGTTTCTTGGTGTCAACCATTCCTCAATGGATTTTGTCTTTTCCGGATCCACGACTATTCCTTCCCTAAAATGATATGACCCAAATGATGAATCTGTCACTGGTGAAATGGGCACTTGCTCAACTTTGCATACAATTGATGTTCTCTGAAAAATTGCAGCACCATCCTCAAGTGATGCTCATTCTCTTCTTTAGACTTTGAATAAATAAGTATGTCATTCAGAAATACAATGACAAACTTATCTAAGTAATTTCTGAAAACTCCATTCATCAAACACATGAAGACAACTGGTGCATTTGACAACCCGAAAGGAAACACCGTGAACTCATAATATTCGTACCTCGTTCTGAAGGCAGTCTTGCTGATGTCTTCTTCATTAATTATCACTTGGTGATATCCATATTTGAGATCAATCTTTGAAAATATCTACGCACCCCTCAGCTGATCAAAGAGGTCATCTATCCTTGGCAAAGGATACTATTTCTTTATTGTTACTTTGTTCAACTTCTTGAAGTCAGTACAAAGTCTCAACGTACCATCCTTCTTCTTCACGAACAATACTAGGGCACCCCAAGGTGACACATTTGGGTGTATATAACCCTTCTTTAGAAGCTCTTCAAGTTGCATATGTAATTCCTTAAGCTCTGGCGTACTCATCCTATAAGGAGTCTTAGATACGGGTGTTGCTCCATGGATAAGGTTTATAGAGAAATCAATATCTCTTTTCGGTGGAAACCTTGATATATTTTAAAGGCATCCTCAAACTATTTCAGTACTGCGCAGTATTCAACATTTGGAACTTTATCCTTAGGTGCCTCCTCCATGTGTGTTGCAAATACTGACATCCTTTACTATAGCTTTTCTTCAATTGCAAGGCTGAAACTTCTCTGATGGTTACAACTTTTGGAATTCCTTAAACTGTCCTTAAGTTTCATCCAAGCAAGTAAATGCCTTATTGTAATAGTCTAAAACAACATGATGTTGGTCCAACCAATCCATACCAATGAGGCAATCATACAAGCCCAAAGGTATGATATTTAAATTGGCATTTGTGTGCAGTCCATTCATTTCCATTGGACATGCCTTAATCTTTCCTTTTTGCTCATGTAGCTAACTCCACCAACCAAGGTTTTCCAAACTTGCTTCTCAGCAATTGGAATATTTCCACCATATTAGGATCTAGATAACTATGAATAGYTCAYGAATCAATTAAAATAACAATGGGTTGGTCATTAATCTTACTTTCCACTTCAATCATGTGCGACTGAAACTCAGTTTKCTTGTTATCCAAGGTTGCGTAAATCCTACGTACATTTCTGCCCATGTCTTCAATTATCACAACTTGTTGTACACTGTATGCAATCGTTTCTTTTTCACCTCTTTGAGGGAAATCTCTGTGCATATGATCTCTACCACAACCCCAACATTGAATAGATTGTTKCCTTGGTTTCTGCCCCACTGTCCATGTCATTCTGGGCTCATTGGGAGTTGGTTGTCCTTGTGCAGTGTTTCTGAAAAATGGTGGTTGAGCCCCCTTCTTCCTCTATTCCACCTTGCTTTTCATCTTGTCTTCCCAAGCCTTTTGGAAAGTCAGTCTTCCCGTTTGTTGATCATAAAGACATTTAGCGCACCTTATGGTTTCCTTCAATGTATTATGGTCATCATATTGTATCTTGTCACTGATAAATGATGACAGCCCATTCAAGTACCTTTGAAATTTAACTTGCTCATCCTTGATGAATGCGACATATTTCAACAGCTCTAAGAATCTTCTTTCATACTCATCTATTGTCATACTCCTACACTTGAGTTTAAAAACTCCTTCATTTTCTTTTCATAGTATCGCTTGGTTAAGTATTTATTTTGAAAATACCTCTTGAACTCCATCCAAGTAACCTTCTTCTCATTAATGTGTTGCACTTGCATGATTTGATCCCACCACAATGATGCTTTTCCTTTTCGCTGATAAATGGAAATTCTCCCTTCTGCCTGCGCAGAATAATTATGCAGCTGGAAGTACTTCCTCATACCCAACAACCAAGTCTTTGCATCCACATCCTTCTTGATCTCACCATCAAAGGTACAAGGCTTGATCTTATTCATTTCTCCCTGTAGCTTGTCCACCCTAGTCCTTCCCTTATGTTTTCCGACATGAGATGGACTTGAGCCACTGTACGCTTTCCTAAATGAATGGTTTGGTGAGTGAGGATGATGCCTATCAACATTTCTTGTTCCTCTTCTCTTCTCATCATGATACTTACTTGTCGTTGTCTCCTTATCCGTTTTATTTTATAGTTTGTATAAGTTTTGCATCAACTTGATATTGAAGTCATCTTGCTGCTCCTTGGATTTCATAAGCCTTTCATTATCAACTTTATAGCTTTGGACATCCTTTTGCAGTCCCTTTATGGTTTCTACCAAGTTTATGCACTCCTACTTGGATTGTGTACCATCAACACCCAAACCGACATACAAATCTTTGTATTCATCATCATGGACAAAAGCTCTATGTGCATCTTTCATGCTTTTTGACTTTTTGTGTTGGTTATGTCTTGCTCTAATCATTGTTAATTCTACAAAATGTGTAGGCAATAATATTTGCTAGACGAATTCATGCAACAACTTCATGAAAACTCTGCACCATTTTGTCAGAATCCTTTCTTCTGAAGCTCGTGCGTGCACTGGCATTCAACGGGTATCAATGTGCGATGTCAATATTTAACATATACATCATGTATAAGTATTGCACATGCACCACAAATTTTGTTCCGCGTAGCCCCAATTTTTTTAGTGCGCATACCCACGCCTCATTGTTTCCTGCGCATTTCTAGTGCCGCACCCCACAATATCCCAAAATTTAGTGTGCACACTTACACATTCTTATCTTAGGTGCACCATTGTCGCGCTATAATTCCAAATTCAACCATTTATCAATCCAAATTTTTCCTTAAATAGAAACTCAACCCATGCAGGCTCAATGTTGAAACTGGAGCTCTAGTACCATATTGTAACATACCATGTTATTGAACTGCCTCTGATACCAATCTGTAACATCCCCAACTTACTACTGAGCAATGCTACTCCAAAATCTAGTGCGCAGATTCTACTTTGTAACATTAGTCTACGCAGTAATACTTGAAGTAACGCACTCAACCCCAAGTTGAGTTGCACCACACAAACTTTCCTCTTTTTACACAACTTAAAACAATGGAAATAACACAATGCAACTGCACACCCAAGCATATTGAGCACACAACTTACTGCGCATGTATTCCATACTAAACATGAGATCACTATTGGGTGCGCAACCATTATGACGTCACACACAAAGTCTATTCTCCTTGTGTGCATAGACTGCTTCCTTGTGTGCACAAGTAAATATAGCCTCTAGTGTGTTATAACGCAAGTTGTAGGTTGGGAAAATCCTGACCCAACCATGAAACAAGTGCTACAACTTGGGAATCTTACACCCAATGTCACCTTGATGTAGGTCCCACACTTCAAGGGTGACTAGGTCACTCTAGGGAGGCGATCTCGGTGACCCTAGGGGCATTGAGATGGAGATGGAGGGAAATGGAAGTGAAGCCCCTAGAGGTCAAGTATAAGTGGAATAAAAGGTCGGGAGAGATGCCTTGCAAGTCAAGTAATTGTTTCCCCACATGCATARTAYTTCTCTGGATGATTATACCTACCCAAGACACAAGAAAAGACACTTTGCAATGATAGATATTAGTTGGATCAACAATTTAAGCTTGTTGTCCCTAATTTGCATTAGTAGATATCAGTTTATATCAGCAAATAAAACATCTAAAATCAACATATAAAGATCTAGACTAGTTAGGTAAATCAACATCAAACTTAGCAATGAACATAAGATGAAAATGACACTTAAGAAGCTAGATAAGATGGTTGTTGTAAACATGTGTTTTCTGTAGGATATTGAAGCCTTATGGCTGTAGTATTCAGTGGATTGCAGAAGCAAAATCAACCATGAAGATTTGCCAAGAACTAGCCCAAAAGATGTGTCCTAGTTAGTAGAGTTAGTGTACAAAATTTAGGAGCTAGTCTAGGGTTAGTTTAGGAGTTATGAGAGTGTTAATAGCTATGGTTATGCAGCCCTAATGGCTGTAGGTTAAAGTTTGTAACAGAAATTAGAGTAGTGGGAGAGAGGGGACGCCCTAGTGGGGGAAGGCTCCTCTCAATGAGGCAAATCAACTTCAAGCAAGAAACCTTTCAAAAGACCAAAAATTGTGTTTCCCAAAGAAATGATTTTATATCTCCAATGCAAAAAAGTATGACTAGTGCCTTTGATATTGGGTTGATGGAGTCAAACAAACAAAGAGTTTAGAGAAGCTACCTCCTTGGGGGTGTAAGCCCTTTTACTTCCCAAGGCAAGTTTCTCTAGGCTAGGGTTTAAGCTAAGAGGGTGTATGCCCTTATACTTCTCTTAGCAAACCCTTGTATAATCGATAAGATGAAGCAATAAAATGATTAAGACTATGGTGGGGGTGTATTTTCTTATACTTCCCACCTATATCCTAGCATAACAATACTTAACTTGAAAAAATGATAGCAAAATAGTAGAAAACCATACCAAGATCAAGAGAAATGCCAAGATAATCCACCACAAGAGCTAGAAAG
The DNA here is from genome assembly GCA_032191745.1 of Picea mariana. Classification (NCBI taxonomy): domain Eukaryota; kingdom Viridiplantae; phylum Streptophyta; class Pinopsida; order Pinales; family Pinaceae; genus Picea; species Picea mariana. The sequence goes on from JASDQU010107774.1 coordinate 169,959, forward strand.
CATCATCCAAGGCTAGCGCTAGACTTCCATCAACCATTCACCAATAGATAGCCATAAACAAGTGCACAAGAGAATAAAAGAGCCAAGTGTGGTGCAAATTTCAAACCAAGGCCTCTCACAAGAGGGAGAGTTTTGTTTAAAATGAGATCTTATGATCTCTATTTATACAAAATGTAGCTAACATAGTTTGTCACAAGATAAGGAGTAAACCACAAGATTAGGGGTTAGCAACCCTAATATTTCCCCCTTAACAAAGTAATATTAAACAATTTACTTAAAATTTCACTTTTTGCACAAATAAAACCCTAATTTAGGAGGACGTCACCCCTTTAGGGGACGTTTTTCCACTTTGAGGAAGTCGTTGGTGTTGGAGAAGCATGGGTAGGCCTCCAAAGGCCATATGTCAAGCATCTAAGCACTCTCATCATGGTGAAGACCTTTCTCCTCCTCAAACGTCCATGTATCAAAAGAGTGGCATCTCACCACCATTTTTCCCTAGCCCCAAAAGCATGACGTCAAGCTAAAAAATAAGACATTTTGCCTCTCCTGGGAAAATTGTTTGGCAAGTGAGGGTTGGGCTAGGTCGTCCAAGTCATCATCAAGGCCTTCCAAGTCTGATCTCTCTCATCCAGCATGCGAKCCCCTCGCATCCAACCTGTGGGCTTGTAGCCCCATGGAAGCCCAAGCTAGGCTTATTCTCCCAAAAATGTCCACCAACTAGGCCTTGCAAAGACAAATGAGCACGGCCTCCAAGGATATCAAGTCACAACATCATGATAAGTGAATCCAATCAATAAATAAGCCATCTAAGCATGTGCATCAAAGATCATTATATCAAACAATTAACAACTCAAAGACACTATGGGACTTATCAAGCTTGAATATGGGAGGGTTGACGAGGTGTCCTATTGGGTAGATTTTGGCCTAAGTCAAGGAGAGTTTACAAGAGATCCCTCTCTAAGCCATGTAAAGTGGATGAAGTGGACGAGGTCAAGACTCAATGGGCATAGGGCTCATGACATATAAAGGGTCGTAGTGTCTCATTCATGGGTGCTGTTATCACTCCAAGAGTCTCTTTAGGTTGTAGATCAAGAGAGCCTAGTAACTTAATCAAAATGCTTAATGATGTATTGAAATCTGGATCAAAGATGAATAAATCACACACTCAGTCCTTCACTTAGAACAATTTGAACATACTCGGACAAAACAAGGCTCTCAAAAAATATTGATCAGATGGCTTGAAAAACTTAGGTAGATGAAGAATGCTAACTACATCAACAACATCACATATAATGAAGACACATGTGAAAGGTTGAATATAACCAGCAGAAGATTTGTGATATTAGTTTACTAATGCAGAGATAAGATAACAATCATCAATCATTAAGTAAACTAGGAAATGAATATAACATTCAACTCAAAAGTTTAGAAAAAGAAAGATGAATAGAAGTCT
>JASDQU010107774.1:185633-197097 GCA_032191745.1 Picea mariana
GATTTCTAGAGCTAACTTCTAAGAACCATAACTACCCCAATTCCCTACATTCCCTATTCAAACCAGAGACTTTGCACAATTGGAGGGGACTTGCTGCCATTTGCAACTCCCCTTGTTTAAAAAGTGGTCAAAGTGTCGTATTTCAGAAGGACCCGAAAGTGAACTCTTTGTAAGTGACCCGATCAAGTTACTTGGAAGTGGCTCAAGGAACATCATTTTTAAATGGCCCAAGGAATATGTTTTAGAAGGATCATCGAAGTGCTAATTCGGTGTGGGTTGTGGGGTTTTATTCAAAGTGGGTTGACAAGCCCTCTTTCGAATCAACCCAATTAACATTTCTTTCAATAGTTTAATAGGAATTGTTTCATGACATCCCAATGGGCCTTATTTTGGAATGATCGATCGATGTTATTTCGAAGAGGGTTGATGTGAGCTATTTCAAAATTGTTTGGTGTGCCTTATTTTGAAATGTCTCGATCATATTGTCTCAGAATTTCTTGGTGGAGGTTATTTCAAAGGGGGCCAATGGAGGTATTTCAAAGTAGCTTGATAGGCATATTTCAAAGTGGCTTGATAGGCATATTTCAAAATGGCTCGATGGCATTGTTTTGAAGTAGTCTGATGTATCATGTGATTTTACATGTGGCCTTTGAACTAAGTAACAAGGACATAATTCAAGAGGAATTAGGCACCAAATCCAAAGGGATATGAGTAAGTGAAAATAACAAAAACTAGTGGGCGAATTAGTGGATTTGAGTGAAATCAATTAAGGGCTTGCAAAAAAATGAGGGTGTTACCCTCAATTCTCCCTATAGTAGAACAGATCGGCCACAAGGGGGTTACCATCCCCTTGACCCTTGCAAGGTCATGCGTGAATTCATAAACGCCATGAAAAAATCACTAGAGTTAATGTTGGAAAAGGGTTTATGATTCAATTGCATTTGATTAAAGATTGGAAAAAATAGAAATCATAAACAAAAAAATTGTTAGGATGATGTTTTTTATGTCATTGTTAACTAATATAATTGTTATTGTGCATAGTGCGCACAATTTGATCTCGGAATTAAGGATTTTACAATAGAGTTGTAGAGGAATAAAGTCCTCGTCTTAATTGGATTAAGCAAATTAATATCATGGAAGATGCACAAAAACCCTACAATTATGAAGCAAATGCCATAGGTGAAAATCTGCATGGGAGGAATGTAGAGATAGAGTCCATTAGGCGTAGAAACCAAGAGATTCCTCTAGACATTGTGAACACCATGAGGACCTCGAGGGTGGGAATTCAAAGCCATAGAGCCCACAATGAGAGGCTAATCAAAGCTCACAAAGAGCAATACCAAATTAATGTATTCATGCTTCAAAGTTTGATAATATACAAAGGCAATTGCAACATGGGAAAAATTCTACCGATGTTGGTGGGGATATGAGCATGTCAAGAAGGCACTCACATAAGAGGTTCCATAGTACAAGGAGAACATTTCAATATGGAACATACAAACCATCTATGTCTCAATCTTATTATAGTGGGTCATATACAACTAAGGACTCCTTGATCAACCCATAATCCTCTCCCAACATACTTAAGAGGAAAAGGCATCTCAAAGATAACTTGCAGGGAGAATTTCAGAAAGAAAAACCACCTACATTTGATGGTAACGTCAAATACAAAGAAGCTAAGTCTTGGCTTTCCGGGATAAGAGAATATTTCCAAGTTCATGAATACTCTAGGAATATGAAGGTCTGAGTTGTCGTATTCAATTTAAATGGTGGAGCTTCCATTTAGTGGGACCACCTCCGACAAGTAAAGGGAATCAAGGAGAGATTGTATGGAATCAATTCAAGAAAAAAATTCAGTGGAAATACCTCTCTAGCCATTACTATGAAGGTAAAATCCAAGAATTGCATGAGTATTAGTGTTGATGAGGTATGTCAAATATATCATAGATGATAAGGTGAAAATACAACTCTTCATAAATGGATTGCCTCGGTCTAGTAGGGATAGGATTAAATTTGATGAACCTAGAACATTGGATGAGACAACCAGAAAATCCAAGTATTGTTATGAACATAAAAAAGGAAATCCAAATTTTCAAAAGACATGGAAGGACATGAAACAAGAGAAGCATGGACAAAGGAAGAAGGGATTCAAGTCTTCTTGCTTTAAAAACCAACCAGGAACCTTCCCACAAAATTAGCTAGCCAATAGTGGGAATAAGCTAACTGAAATTTTGGGAAATACACCAAGGAGACCAATTCAATGTTGGGGTTGTGAACTAAATTCAACAATAAATGTGCAATGCRAGACAAACATCCCACATAGGCATGATAAGCAAATAAGTTGTATGATAGGATCCATCAATCAATTTTTTTTATAGATTGTGTGTTTCTTTCTAACAGGTTTTTTATTTGCATCMTTCTCTCCCATGMAACATTTTAATTCCATGTGTATGAGAACACACATGTAGTAGGTGTCTCTAACCCAATTCATAGTTTACCAATTTATGATTGCAAGAATCAACCAAATGAACATGATTAGAGGATAACCTTTTCAAACTTCATAAAAAATGTGTGGTTCTACGTAAGCTTCACACATCAAACCAAGATAAAACCACCAATCATATTAGAGTATGAGTAAACCAATATTCAAGTAAAAATATATTTAAAGACAAGATAGAGTACAATTTCCAAATTTCCATGTCTGGATTTTTCTATGAAAAGGAATTGAAAAATAACTAACCACGTAGGAGGGAACTACTAATGAAATAAATATTTAATAGGAAACACTAAGAAAAAATTTAACATGTACAAGCTAGTGGCCTTAAGGATCGGCTAACTAAGGCATACACAAAAATTGATTTCAAACTAAGGAGGCAAATTAATTCATGAAAGCAGAAAGAAACAAAACCCACTAAACTACACCTACCCTAATCTACACTAGCTCACCTTGAATAATGTGAAATCACAAAGCTAATGTAGCCATCGAAGGATACTTGCCGGAATATCAAGGCACTACCTAAGTATGTGGGGTTGGATTATGGTGCAATGAATCATGGAAAGACTTAAATCATTGTGAATTTCAWTCACATCGAGGAGTACAATATGCTTACTTCTTTGTAAAGAGCTTAGAGAAAATGGTGATTCCATCCAACATTCAATGATGTTGAAAAATCCATGATTACAATCTTTGAAAGAAGGAATGGAATGTGAAGATAAATGGCTCAYCTTATCATCTTCTTTGCTTGGTTTATGTATCGTGTTATTCACCATGAGTATCACTTTATTGAAATCATCTCCTTCATTGTGCATGAAAATTGGTTTGAGACTTGAGATTTCCTCTTCCTTAGGTTCTAATTGTTCTCTAATTATATCATAGTTGGGTGTAGACAATTAACCATTTGAAACCATATTTTCAATTAGATATTCAACAATATTTGACTTAACATTACGATTAAGTGGTATGGAATCATTTACACTCCTTTATTGAGAAGAAACGCGTCGTTAGGTTAACAAGATAACATCCACAATTTTTTCCTCTTCATGTTCTTGGACATCAAATTGCAGATTGTATGTGATTGACAAATCCCATATTTTTTCTTTGCAGATGGAGAAGCCTCTTCATCATAATAAGTGTGGTCGATACAAATGTATTATCATGCTCCTCATCGAACAAATCCACAACACTTTCCTTTTTCTACTTTAGATGGGCTTTTAAATGGTGCTTATTTAACATTTTCCGCAACACAACTTTTCCCTCATGAATCACATATTGTACTATGGAAAGCACCCTTAACTTAAGTTCCAATATTTGCTACATGTAATTAACTCACCTTTTTCATATGCTGCATTCTTGGACCCAAGACAAGGAGGTGAGGATAAAGGATGATTCTAGACATCTTCCCTCAAGTGAGTATCTTTGAAATAATATAGCTGCAAAGTATCAAAGTCTTTGGAATCCAATAGCATGTGAGTTTCCCTGTCAAGAGTGTTAATAGAGCCTATTATGCATTACTTTTTTCTCTTGCTTTAGGAGGTTGTCAATGGATCCCATATAATTGTTCTTATCTTCTCAATCATATGAGACAAGAGGGTTCATGAAATCTGTTGAGAATTCCCTTGTTTTGACATAAGAGACTTTATGAGAGATCATACCATCTTCTTTACTTTTGGTTTGAACAACTGGTTCATTTTTTGGTTCATATTCCATTGATATGGCATGTATATCCAAATCAAGTTCTTGTACAAGACCATGTCAGAGATCAATACCATCTACATCATTAGTGTTATTTATTAGTCATAATTTTGTTGTTGATTTTTTCACATGGTTTACTCGTTTAAGTTCGATGTGTCAGTTTAACATGATTGTGAGGGTCAGATACGTGGTGGGAAGCATTCTTGACTTTGTGAATTTTCATCACATGATAATGATAAATATCCTTCTTCATAAAAGGTGAGAGCATCCAAGAACCACTCATCCTTCACTTGCTTAAAGTGCCTATCAATTTCATGAAAGTGATGACATCGTTGTTTGGACCTCATACTACAATATTTGATGGAATCATGTTTCTTCCTATGAAACTTGTCTAGTTCACAAAACAATGCCTCCACTTGCTAATTATAATGAGTGGAGACATACGCCATATTACACTTTTAGTTCCTGCGATAGACGTCGTATCACAATTTCAGTACCCATGGAGGTGATCCCACAAAGCGAGGGTTTCTTTCACCGAGAAGGGTTGTTACGTGGAGGTCAGAGTAATTGTTTCTCATATCTTCGTTGCCAACCTCATCTCTCGTCTCCGGAAGATCCTTACTTCCTTTTTTCTCTGTTACAAGGGAGTTGTTTTCTTTCTCTTATCTTATAGGGACTTTGGTAGTGTGTGCTCTTTGATTTAGCATAAACTAGGTTGTTTATGTGTCTATGGAAATAGTTTTGAAGCTTGCCAATCAAGGAACCCCTTTACATGGGGATCCTCATGCTTTTCCTACTTTTGGAAATATTGGTCCTCCTTATATTGCTACATTGAGTCTCCCTGGATTCACCATAGGGTTACCGATATGGTTGTTTTCCATTCCAGTGATCCCAAATTCTCTTGGTGCTTCGAATGCAATCCCTCCACCCCAATAACATCAACCTCATGTTGACCCTTTGCCTTCTTCACCTGTTGCGTCTTCTTCCCTTTATTCTTCTTCGCATGGTGAAAGTATTAATACTAGTAACCAGGAGGCTTAGAAGAAGAAAAGGAAGATTAAGAAGAAGGAAAATAAGAAAGGGGGCAATCTGTCAACCATTGTTAATCATGAAGGGAGTGTTGATGATATTGACAAGTCTACCAACACACGCTGCAAGCCCAAATTACCTTGTAGAATTTGTGAGGGTGACCACCTTCTTAAGGATTGCCCCGGTATTTCCACAGTTTTAAAAGTGTGGTCTCAGGGTTATCAACAACCCATGTTTCCAGCCGTTGCAGGTCATGTTGGTGACAACTCATGTTTCCATCCGTTGCAGGTCATGTTGGTGACAACCCATCAACCATTAATCATCAGGTTGGGGGAAAAAAGGGTCAAGTCAATATTCCTTTCTAGTTATGTGGGGAAATGCATCTCACTTACCTTTTCCCTTGGATGGATGAAGCTTTATAATTCTTGGAACACATTTCTATTTCCCAACGACAACCTCCCACTGCTTTCCATGAGTCTTCTCCCGGCCCACCATTGGTTGATGAAGTGGTTAATCTGATTCCATCATTGCTCGATCACACTCTTCCCTTGGAGAGTGAAGTTGATACCACTCAAGTTTATCTCATCACTTCATATTCCTCCAGAAAAGGGGACATTTCACCCATTTCCATGGAGCCCCCTCCAAGTACTGAGGTCAATTCCTTTGATTGGAACATAATGACAAAGCCCCGTCTTCCTACATGCATGAATTTCCAAACCATTTTGAAGGTTTGTGATAGGAGCATATATCACACTATTATAGAATAAAGTGCTTATGTTATCATTTTATCCTCAACTACTTGGAAATTTATTGGTTCCCCTCAACTTGTGTTGGTCACCCATCATCTGATGGGTTTTAATAGAAGAACTAGTGAACCTTTAGGGATCCTCCTCAGTTGCCCATCAACTTACGAGGGAAAAATGTTTGTATTGATGTCATGGTAGTCCAAGGCTCCTTGGATTTTAATTTTCTCCTTGGGCTGGGTCTATTCTATGAAAATTGTAGTGTCCACACTCTTTCAAGTGATGCATTTTCCCCATGATGGGAGCATAGTGACCATCGATCAACTTTCGTTTCTTAGTCTTGATCGTTGTATGACTGCTGACCATTCAACTTCCTTGAATGTTCCTTATATTCAAGTGGTTTCTCCCTCGCTACAGGTCAATTATGTGGCATTATCTCCCATGAATTCAATTTCTAATGAGAAGGAGGCTCTCATTGTATGCTCATATTCTTTGAATTTAGTTTCGGCAGTTGACATGATAACTCCCTTGATAGGGAAATTAGAGCATGATCTTCCCCCTGTTGATCAGAGTGAGTCTCATGACATGTATTCCTTCCAGAGTATTATTCTTCTATCTGATGAAGACCTCTTGGAAGCCATGGTCAAGGTTTACGACCATAGTTTTTCATGTGTCAATCTCGTTTAAGAAATGAAACAGATGACTACGAGCATAGTTATTTTCTTGTGTCAAGCTCGTTAAAAAATGAAATAGATGACTATGAGCATAATTCCCATTTCTGTGTCAAGCTTGTTAAAAAATAAAACAGATAACCATGAGGATAGTTCATTTTCTGTGTCAAGCTCGTTAAAAAATAAAATAGACCCCCCTCCAATTAAGTCGAGTCTTTCGCTAGATCTCGTAAATGTTGACTCGAGTATTTCACTAGATCTCGTAAACATTGAGTTGAGTTTTTTGCTAGATCTCGTAAACATCGACTTGAGTCTTTCACTAGATCTTGTAACTGAACCTTCATTTCTTCTGCTTATGTCAAATGATCCTCTTTCTTCCTCCCCCTCTAGTGAACCTTTTCCTACTAGTAGCCAGAAATCTGATTGGGTGTTGAAGAAGAGTCAGCAGATGAAACGAAGCTTGGGGGCATGTCTCCAGCCTCTTGACATTATGTTGGAGTTATGTCGCTATATTCTGCTGATCATGTTGGGGGAAAAGTACCAACCTCTAGGCGACATGTTGGGAAGAAAACCCGCTAATGGTTATCACCCGAGCATAGTTTATTTTCCTATTTCAAGCTCGTTAAAAAATGAAAGCAACCCAGAGCATGGTTTATTTTCTTGATTCAACCTTGTTAAAAAATGAAACCAACTCTGAGCACAGTTTTATTCTTTGTTTCAAGATTGTGTAAAAATGAAACCAACCCAAGCACAGTTTTATTCTCTTTTTCAAGCTCATGTAAAAATGAAACTGACCTCGAGCACAATTTTATTCTTTGTTTCAAGCTCGTGTAAAAATGAAATTGATCCTGAGCACAATTTTATTCTTTGTTTCAAGCTCATGTAAAAATGAAACCGACCCCGAGCAAAATTTTATTCTCTGTTTCAAGCTCATGTAAAAATGAAACCGGCCCTAAGCACTGTTTTCTTTCTGTGTCAAACTCGTTAAAAAATGAAGTAGACAACCGAGCATATTTTTATCACTTTTTCGGGCTCGTAAAAACTATATGAAAAAGGAACTCTTTAAAGTCTCCTTTAAAATATTTTCATACTCCCTAAACATGAAAAGATTTTCAAGTGAGCTTGCTTCCTTTCACACTCGTTAAAAGGATTTGAAAGGGAGTCTATTCGGTGTAAGTTCAACCCTTTTTCGGACCAGATGGATTAATTACGAAAAATGAATACTCTAGTCAACCTTGGCTAGAATAGTTCTCCCTTGTATTTTTTTTTTTACTTTTTCGGATTCGAGGGACTAATTTATGAAAAAGAACACCCTTGGAGTCTTCTTTAAGACCTTTTCAGACTCTCTAAACGTGAAAAGACCATTGATTTTACCTTCTTTGGGCTCGTAAAATTATATATTGAACGACCCATATGGGATATATGGGATCAAACCCCTCCTTCTTAAAGTTCATTAAAAATGTGATGAGGGACTCATCGAAGATGAGCTATACCGAGCATGTGTTATCCTCCTCAAGCTCGTTTAGAAAGAAAGAGGTACTCATCGTTCATGGTGGTGGGCAATTTGAGGGAAGTGGGTTAGTTTTTTGGAAAGTATTATGATAGCTCTTTGTTTTCACCCTTGAACATGACACATGTTTGTGTCTTGTCTTACAGTTGGGTAATCTGCTTGTCTCTGAGTCATACCAATCACATGAGTTATCCCTACTCCGCCATTCGAAGAGTGCCCTAATGATCGTTGCACTATGCTGCCAAGTCACTTGCCGTGCCTCACAATGTTCAAGGGAAGTTTCACTTCGAACCAACCACTCTATAGTATTACCAGCCTTCATCCTTGTGTCAGTTTGATCCAGGTGGATATTGGTGGCCACCCACGTATTCCAATTGGCTCCTCGTGTCCATTTTTGTTCAACACGTTATTCTTTATTGCTTTGTAATGGTGGGTTCTACACTTCTGGGGTTGTTTGAAGCCCCACACATCCTCCAGGTGGATACGGGTGGCATCTCGCCTAATCCAACTGGCTTATTTTGTATGTTTTCATGTCATCACATCTTGTTGTACTTCCAGGGCCGTTTTGGGGCCCTAAATGTTGTTTTTTTGGCTCGCCACAGTCAAACTATAAACGAAATTAGAGTTTGATGGAAGAATGTGTATCTCTCTGAAAGACCTTTCCAACGGGCTATCACACGCCTAAAACAAAGGTCGTATTTAAAAGTTATGACCCTGGGAAGTTGAGGTACCAAATTACACCAACTTACCCATATGGCCCACATGACTTTTGGCGTTTCACCTTCTGGGGTTAGGTTTTTGGATGTCTAGGGTTTTGGAATTCATGAGTAATATCAAAAAGACCTCTAGAGCCTCATTTTAATCCATTATGCTCAGACATATGTGCGTAGTAGCCACATCTCTTCTCAGAGATAACTACCACCATTCGAGCAAGTGTTTCAGTTATGCAGTTTTACAGTTTCAGCCTATTTCATTATTTAATAGAAGATATTGTTCATTGGATATTTGTGTTATTCTTCATGTCTCTATGTTGTCTGTTAATCAGTTCGATCAACTCCTAAACCTGGATCAATGGTATCATAGCGGTCTGCTCTTCATTTATTTTTCTTCATGCATGTCCCTGACAAGATTTGGGTACAAGAAGTTGGGACTCGAACTAATCGATCCATTACAAGATCGACCGCATTGAGCCTGACAACAACTCATGGGGGATGAAAAGAAATATGATGGAGTAGGAGAAACCATTAAAATTTTGCTCGAGAAAGCCCTCGCACGACAAAGGAACGAAATGATGGACAACTTCACACAGATCCTTCGACGGTTGCCCACAGGAGAGGCATCTTCATCAAGCGGCCATGCAACCCCCTTCAAGGTATAGGTAAATTTTGATATTCCATTATTTGGAGGACTGATAGATGCGAATGTTGTAGATAAATGGTTGAATCTGTTCGAAGGATATTTTTCAGTCCACAATTTTTTCGATAGGGAAAAGATCACTTTTGCACTCCTTAAGGTCATTCCCCATGTTAAAGACTGGTGGGATACTTACTCTGAGAAAAAGGCCATGGAGGAATCTATAATGTTTATAGTGGCCCCTACATGGGATTCTTTCTGGGTCGCAATTAAAGAATAGTACTACCTTGTTGGAAGCTATGAGGACCAGTACACCAGATGGACCACCCTACGTCAAGAAAGGGACAAACAGTACCAGATTTCACCAACATTTTCCATACCCTGTGCATCAAATTGGGTATCAAATACTCTGAGTGTCATCTGGTGTTCAAATACCAAGGTTGTTTGCATAGATACATTCAAATAGAAATGGAGTTYCTGGACAAYGCCTCATTGGGCACAASTTATAGATACGCTGTCAAGATCGAGCATAAATTTAAGCAAAAACGACGAGAGCTTGGATCTGCAAACCCCTCACAGCCAAAGCAGGGCAAAGGCATCCCCAACCGACACAGCAAGGGATGAAGTCAAGATGGTTGCCCTCAGGACAATCAGTCTAAGCCGCTATACAAGAAGGGCAATGAGAAGACGAAGAAGGACATGGGAAATTGGTGTGAGTGCCATAAAAGTCCTTGGCACAACATCGAAGAATGTCGCTCCAAGCAGTCCCTCGTGGCTGAACTGAAGGCTTCCAAGTCAGATGTTGATTCTGATTCTAAGTCAAATCCTAAAGGAGGGAAGTGGATTATTGATTTTGAACCCAGTACCACTGTCATTACCACCAAAGTTCGGCCAAGCGAACCAGAAGAACCAGAGGAAGGGGAATGCCTCTTACACTCGCAGATGTGGGTCAAGGGGCTTTGATTCATTTCATTGTTGAAACAATAGTTAGAAGAACCTGATTTCAGCAGAGGTTGTCAAGCGCCTGGACTTGCCAATGACACTGCACCCGCAACCCTACACCATCGGCTAGCTTCATCAAGTAAGAGATCTTCATGTCAGCCAATAGTGTCATTTGCCCTACGACATCAAGCCTTTCAAAGATGAGGTATTGTGTGATATTGATCCCCTTAAAGTTTATGATGTTCTTTTAGGACAACCATATTTGTGGAAGTGTCATGTTGTGTATAAGTCTAGAATCCACAATGTTATTATTACTTTGGGTAGACAATTGTACAGGATCCTAGAGGTAGCGTCACCTACTGCTATTTCTTTAATCTCTACTAAGCAATGCAATAAGGTCATTTCACAGACCAGGAAGTTCATCTTCTTTGGGATCCGTGCTCATAGTAAGAATAAGGTCGCTGCCACATCTGTGGCCTCTACACAACGTCTCTCTTTGCAACAAAAGCAAGTGGACGGGATCGTGGAAGAATATAGAGACATCTTCGCCTCACCTACAGGGGTACCGACACACTGCCAAGTCAAGCATCCAATTGATCCGACCCCCGACGCACCTCTACCTAATGGACCAGTCTATCGGCACTCGCTGATGGAGAACGATGAAATCAGGCGTTAGATCTAAGAGATTCTTCAAAAGGGGCACATTAGGCCCAACTCCTCCCCTTGCGGAAGCTTGATTGTACTGGTGTAGAAGAAGGATGGGACTTGGAGACTCTGCATTGATTACAGAGCGTTAAATAAAACCACAGTCAGGAACCGCTAACCCATTCCCAAGATTGATGACCTTCCTGACCAACTCAAGGGGGAAAATTTCTTCAGCAAGATTGACCTGAAGTCTGGCTACCACCAGGTTACCATCGAACCAACTGATGTATGGAAGATAGTCTTCAAGTCTAAAGAAGGTCTCTAGGAATGGATATGCATGCCCTTTGGATTAACAAATGCACCAACCACTTTTGTGAGG
>JASDQU010107775.1:38816-48933 GCA_032191745.1 Picea mariana
AGGTTCTTCACAGACTCTCTGCTCTGCTCTCTTCTTCTCTCTAATGCTAATAATGAATACTGAATAATAATCTACAATGATACAAGGGAGGGTGTCTATACTCTGTTTTCCCTCTCGAACGGTGACTGTCTAATCTACAGCTAATTTCTATCTACCAGCTTTAATTGTATTAACTTCCTTCCTATCTGTAACATAATACAATGCGCCTAACTTTGAATGCCTTTAGTAAATGGCGGCGCAACGAATACCAAGGTGAAATTCAAAATCAAAAGAAAAAAGGTTTGCTGGCTTGTCCAGCTGTACAATTCCTTTCCTCCTCGCGCTGGTTCATATGATGAATTTCGAATTTTGCGGATNTAAAAGAAAAAAGGTTTGCTGGCTTGTCCAACTGTACAATTCCTTTCCTCCTCGCGCCGGTTCATATGATGAATTTCGAATGTTGCGAATGCTCCTGCATCAAAACATCTCTCCTCCCAATGGATTTGACATTGTAATACATGGAACAAATTTAGCAACATCAGAATGGTATAAAGACATAATTTTGTATCTGAAATTTGGCCAATTTCCTCTTGAAATGTCTTCTAAAGAAAGGATAACATTGAAAATGAAAAAAAAAAACAATATGTATTGGTCTCAAGAGTTCTGTTCTAGAGAATTGTTTATGGGATTCTATTGAGATGCTTAGATTATCCAAATCCCAGAGAAATACTTCAAGAATTGCATAGTGGGGTTTGTATTGGACATTTCTCGCCAGTTGTGACCACTCACAGAATCATTTGGGTTGGTTATTATTGGTCGACTATATTCAAATATGCTTATGAAATAATTAAAAAATGTATTCCATGTCAAACATTTTCAGGGAAAACGAAGAGGGCCACATTGACATTACAATCTATAACAATAGAGCAGTCATTTTCACAATGGGTCCTGGATGTGATTGGTCTGATAAATCCAAATTCGAGTAAAGTACATGCTTATATTATCATTGCAAATAGATATTTTACCAAGTGGAAAGAATTTGTTGCTTTAAGAAATGCAGACTCAAAGCATTTGATCCATTTTATAAAAGAAAATATCATATCCATATTTGGCATACCAGAAAAGTTCATAACTGAAAATGGATCAATATTCATCGGGTCAAAATTCACAAATTTATGTGGGGAATATGGAATCATCATGGGACAATCATATAAATATTACCCAAAAGGAAATGGTTTCACTCAGTCTACAAACAAAACATTAATTCAAATTCTCAAAAAGACAATTGAATCCAACCATAAAAACTAGAATAAGAAATTGATATATGCACTCTAGGAAAGTTGTCTTACTCCAAACGATAGTACTCAAAATTCCCCATATACCCTGGTGTATGTAAGAGAAGTAATATTACCATTAAATTTGGAATTGAATGCCTCAACTCTTACTAGAAATCATGGATAATTTTAAGGATGCAAATGTATATTAAAATGTAGGAACCTAGACTAATCTTACAAGTCCTTAATATGAAAAATGTAAAATGTTTGGCGATACTTTTGTAAAAATATTCAAATTTCAAAGGATTTTATATAGTTTCTATAAAATTTTGGAGATTTTTAAAGAAAAATGATTTTATTCTATGGAATTTGGGAGGAATAGTTTTAGAAAAAATGGAAATTAGTGAATAATATTTTGGGGAAAAACCATGGAAAATTAGCCCATTTGCGAAATTTAGCTCCTAAAATCATCTATGATAGAAATGTTGAATATGAAAGAGAACAATCACCAATGCAAAAAATATATCATGAACTTTTTCAACTTGAAGAACAATGAGAACAAGAAATAATGGCAATGAACAAAAGACAACAAGTGGTCAAAAAATATTTTGACAAGAGAACTACCTCAAAATATTTTCAAAAAGATCAATTGGTTCTTTTGTGGAACAAACCAAAAGAAAAACCATCTTTCCACACAAAATTTGAAGCTCTTTGGATTGGTCCATATAATATTGAGAAAGTCATTAGTTACAATTCATACTTATTGAAGGATATGAAAGGAATGATCCAACCATTACCCGTGAATGGGAAACATATTAAGTATTTATTCTATTAATCCCCCAAGCCAAAATATATTGTAACACCCCAGGTTTTGGGCCCCATATTAAATAACGTATTTGTTAATTGTTGAGAGGCCACAGTGCCCAAACAATTAAAAGAGGCTAGTGTGCCTAAGAAATGTAATGTTTTGATCATTATTAATAATAAATACATCGTTGGCTGCTAGACAGACAAGGACTAGAGTTATAGGGTCTATCATTCCACAAGAGAGGGGGATTGAGGGGCTAAGCATTTATTTTATATTTTTAAATCACCCATTTTTTCTAATGGAGAAAATCAGTTACGTAAACTTCTTGGGGGAAGTCCATGAGGTTCTTGACCCCCTCGAATTACATAAACCGGTCCTTCATTTGTTGGGGGGTTTCTCATGTTCGTTGATTCTCTCATTCATTGGTTCTCACATTATCTCTCTCACTCTGGTCCTTGTTATCATTATTCTATTGGTTTCCTCACTCATTCTTTCATTCATGTATGCACTTCATTGATCAATTTTCTCCCTCTTATGGAGATTTCAATACATTTTTTCTTTCACCCATTCATCTTTTTGCATCTGTGTCTTGGCTCAGGAAAGGAAGACAAACTGTTGAAGAGAAACCATGGTATTGTTGGCTGTAGAAACTATTGTTGTAATCCAGCCATGATTTGAGGCCTACATGTCTGAGATGCTTTGGCCTATGTCCAAATTTTCTCACAACTGTGAGTCCTGAGAGTCCCAACATGGAGATTATGGACCAACTGCACTGGAGCCCTGGAAGGAGAAGGAAAATCTGAGGGACTGCATGGTAGAGAATGGAGAGGGTCCATTCTCTTAGGTGGTCTAGGCCTAGTAAAAGAGAACTGGGTACTTGTATTGTTGTGGGTGTTGGGAAGCATGTGAAATCTTGAGTGCTTACTGGTTTGGGAAGCTGAGTAACACTATGGAACCGTCCTTGTGGATTCATAGCCCTGACTCAGGGGTGACATTGTTGTTGATACTTGGAACAATATTGTATACGGTTGGGTGGAATGTCCTTGGTCTGCAACCAGTTGGTGTCTTGTTTTATAAAAGGTAAGTGCTCTTTTTTATGGTACTATTTACCTATGTATGATTTATTCCGTTGTGTATTTATTTATTGTTGAATTCAATCTTTAGAATATGCATGCTTTTTGGTTATTGATGTACATATTGTATGCTTCATTGTTTTTATGTTTAGCACGAGTCTTGATCAATGGATGGGAATATTTCATGCCTCCTTTTTATTTAAATTTAGAACATGGGTTGAAGAATTCTAGAGAAGGGACTTGAAGTTAGCGTGCCCGGACTGTGGGTGGCTAGGTATGTTACATATTCGTATCAGAACTACAGGTTGAGACACTAGGGTGGAATGGGTTAGATATTTTAGACAAGATATCATGGTTGAGATCGAGTTAGGACCTTGAAGTCTTGAAGCTCAGGAGGAACGACACTATAGAGATCGCGCATAATCCATAGCTTCAGAGATCCTTAGTAAGGGATTGAAGGATCATGACTATCCCTTTCAAATTCAGGAACGATCGCCACCGTGGGATCAAAATTAGATTTGGACCATTGGATCTATTCAGGAGAAGATAGATCCTTCACAACCATTAGATCTGGAGAAGGTACGGGGTCGTTAAGCACTGGAGCCCTTCGAACTTTGTTTCTTTGGAAAATGTTACGTCTTTGATGAAAAGGAGGTAAAATCCCTGAAGCTATGAAGTATCAAATTGAATCTATGTCGTAGATCACTGGAATGAGTACTTGACCATTGTATTTGTCCAAGGACAGATTTAGGTCGTTGGATCAAGAACATATCAATAGGTAAGGCACAATGGAGAAGATCAATTCCCAACCGTCATATCTATGCACGGGCGAGTGTGATTCATAGATCTCATGGTATTTTAGAGGTTCTACTCTCCAGGAGAAGTGACTCCTTAAGCTGCCAAGAATAAAATCTCCTGAAGTCTTGAGCTTCGGAGAAAATCATGATCGTTCGTTGTCTAGGACATGTGTCTACAGATTATCAAGTATTCGGCATTTGGGAATTTTAGTTCTTATGTCACTTGGATAATTTTTCTCCAAAGTCCCAAAGTCTGGAGTCAATCTGGACTGTTCACAGTTAGGGGACACATATCCGCAAATTAGTGATTGTTTAGAAGTTCGACGTTCGGAGGAATTGTTGGATGTAGTTGAAAAAATTCCTATGAAGTCCAAAGCCCCAGAGTGACGTGACATGTTGACATCACCAAGGGGGACATGGGCCCACTAATGTGTGCCACATGTCATCCCGTTTCGTGATATTCACAGAATTTTTGTGCCAATTATGACTTGACACATGTCACCCGTAGAATGGGCCACATGTCATATCCATAATTTTTCCATGTATTACCCCTGGTGCATAGTTGTTGATGTGACTCTAGATGTTCGTAGATTCAACACCCAAGGATAAGGGAGTATGTTGTTGTCAAAACCTCCGAAGCACAAATCTCTGGAGAACTTCACCATTTCAACATTCATGGAAATCAAGGAGTGAAGTGGTAAAAAAAAGAAAAACTCTGAAGCCCAAAGTCCCAGAACCCCAAATCCCTAAAGAAGGATCCGTTCAGGAGATTCTTCAGTTTGGCATTTGGGAAATATGAAGTGTGATGAAGGTGTAACCCACGAAGCCTAAAGACCCAAAGCCTCGATGTCTCAAAGCTCCAGATAAGTGCCTCCCTCTAAGCGCTTGGTCATGGCCCTTGGTCCTATGAGACTTCAATCAACATAAAAGGGGGCTAGTGGTTGAATTGTTGTTTTCAAAGACAAAAAAAAGCTAAGGAAGGGCTAAGCTCGCGGTTTCAAGTTGCGGTCACCTAGGGAAGGGGTTCGAAGGAAGTGCCTGTGTAGAATTCAATCATGTATGGACATAAGGATAACATGGAAGTGTTATATGATGTAGAATGATATATATGTATATATATATTCTTCATGAATTGAAAGGACCTGTAACATTGTTTGAAAAATTTTGTTCGCCATATGCTTAACTCTGACAAAATGGTCACTTGCACATTTTGCAGAATTAAGGGGTTTAAACATATCAGCTCAGAATGCATATTCGAGAAATGGAAGAAGGTGAGGGAGCCTCCAGCCATGATAAAGAGGCAAAAGGTCAAAATATCTGAGTTGGTACTGCATCGACATAACCCAATGGACACAAGGGCAGAGGGGAGCAAGAAACATTGATAGAAACTGTGAAAATCCTGAAAATAGAAGTGCATATCTACAAGGAAGAAAATGAGAGGTTGATGAGAGAGAAAATTCAGATAAATTATTGAGTGTTGCAGAGCTTAAATCAGTTGCAGAGAAAAACAAATAATGGCTCAATGCAAGAGGAAGAAGGAAGGTATCATGAAAGAAGAGATTAGCATGGAAGAGTTGGTTAATCTAGGAGTGCTAGCAGAGCCCATAGACATGACTCACCTCCTTACTCAGCAAGAAGGTCTTATGCATATGAAGACGCCATAAGTAGTCCATAGGTGTCTCTCGTTAAGAACCAAAGAAGAAGGCATGAATTGGACATTTTTCAAGGACAACTGAGGAAGATTAGACCACCATCCTTTGATGGTGAAAGAGAAATGGAATATGATGTTGAAGCATGGTTGCTTGGACTCATGAGATATTTCCAATTGCATAACTATTCATCAAACCTAGAAGCCACAATTTCCACCTACCATTCACATGGGAAAGCTGCTATGTGGTGGGATCAACTGAAGAAAGTTGAATATATTAATGAGAATACAATCACTTGGAAGAAGTTCAAAAATTATTTCCATAAGGAGTATCTCATAGAGCATTTCTATGACAATAAAATGCAAGATGTCTTTGAACTCAGGTTGGGAAGCATGACTATGGAATAATATGAGAAGAAGTTCTTGGGGTTGTTAAAGTATGCTAGGTTCATAAATGATGAGAAAGTGAAAATAAATATGTTTTTGAGTGGGATGGAAACATTTTATAAAGAAAATATTCGGTATGATGAGCCCAAGACCTTGGCTGAGACCATCAGGAAGGATAAGTATCTGTATGAGCAAGGCCAGGTCAGAGAATCCATACATAAGTCTTGGAAGGATAAGAAGAAGGAGAAGTATGATCAGAGGAAGAAGGGATTCAAACCTCATTTCAATAAAAATGATCCCAATAAAAATCATCAAGACCAGTATGCCAAGGATGAATCTAGGAAAGAAGACTCCTTGGGAAAAGGGGGAAGACCACCAATCCAATGTTGGGGATGAAAAGAAGATCACTTGTATAAGGATTTCCCACACATAAAGGACAGAGTAAATATTGTGCACAACATCTAAGAGGCTACAATAGTTGAAGACATGGGAAGGATTTATGCAACCTTAGATGATAGACAAGTAGAATACCAATCCAACATGATCGAGGTGGAAGGTAAGATCATAAATCAGCCTGTTGTTATTTTAATTGATTTAGGAGCAAGTTATTGTTACATTTATCCTAAAATAGTGGATAGATTACATTTGGAGAAAAGTAAGCTTGGGAAATAAAGTTTGCTTCAACTAGCCACTGGAACCAAAAGGAGAATCCATGATATGGTCATAGGTTGTTCCATAAGTCTTAATGGTGTGAATACTAGTGTTCATCTAAATATCATACCATTGGGGTCTTATGATATTCTAATTGGAATGGATTGGTTGGAAAAGCATCATGTTATCTTAGATTTTCATAGCAAGAAATTTACATGCCTTGATGGAGATGGAAAACTTAGCACTTTGAAAGGAGTTCCAATACCCATCTCTATAAGGAATATTTCATCCTTACAGTTGAAAAAATGTTTCAAAAAAGGATGTCAATTGTATGTAGTCCATGTGGAGGATCCAGAAAAGAAAAAGGGTCCCAGCCTTGAAAATTTCTCATTACTACAAGAATTCGAGGATGTATTCCAAGAAATACCTGGGTTTCTGCCAAAAAGGGAGATAGATTTCTATATTGATTTAGTGCTAGCAGATGCCTTGGTGTCAAAAACACCTTACTGAATGAGTACATCAGAGTTAAAATAATTACAAATGATGTTGGAGGAATTTTTGAGGAAAGGGTACATACGCCCAAGTGTTTCACCTTGGGGATCACCAATACTCTTCGACAAAATGAAACATCGGACCTTGAGGCTTTGTATTGACTCTTGACAACTGAATAAGTCCATTGTGAATAACAAGTATCCTCTACCTATAATTGATGACCTCTTTGATCATCTAAGAGGAGGAAAGATATTTTCAAAGATAGACTGGAGATCAGAATACCATGAGGTAAGAATCAAGGAAGAAGACATCCATAAGACAACCTTTAGAACCATGTATGGGAATTATGAATTTGTAGTGGTGTCATTTGGACTGACCAATGCACCAACTTTCTTTATGTGATTAATGAATGGAATATTCAGAAATTATTTGGATAAGTTTGTCATATTATTATTGGATGACATACTTGTCTATTACAAGTCTAAGAGGAACATTACCATCATCTAAGACTGGTATTGCAAGTGTTGAGAGAACATCRKTTGTATGYCAAGCTGAGTAAGTGTTCTTTTTACCAAGAACAAATCCATTACTTCAKACACATTATTTCAAAACAAGGCATAACAGTGGATCTAGAGAATATTTAAGCCATTAGAGGATGTCCAACACCCAAGAATGTTTCAAAATTCAGATCTTTTATGGGGTTAGCTGGTTACTATAGAAGATTCATAGTAGGGCTCTCTAAGATTGTTCATCCCATCACTTCTTTGAAAAAGAAGGGAATTAAATTTGAATGGACATATGAATATGAAGAGAACTTTAATTTGTTTAAGGAATTACTTGCTAGTGCACCTGTGTTAAATATTGCTGACCCAAATGAAATTTTTGTGGTATGCACAGATGCATGTAAGGAAGGTCTTGGTGGATTCCTCACTCAAAATGGACATTTCATTGGTTATGAGTAAAGAAATCTTAAGGAACATGAGAGGAACTATGCCACACATGACTTGGAGCTTGTTTCCATTGTTCACGCATTGAATATGTGGAGGCATTATCTCATGGGAAAGAGATTTGAATTGAGAACAAATTGCAGTGATCTGAAGTATCTTTTTCAACAACCAACTTTGAATTCCAGGCAAACAATATGGATAGAATTTTTATGTGAATATGACTTTGATATCAAGAATATCAAAGGAAAATAAAATAAAGTTGTTGATGCACTTAATTAGTAGAAGAGTGCATCTCATGCATGCTACAACAGTTAGTATGCATTTGTCAAACTTGAAGAGCAAAATTTTAGATGTTATTGTTACAGATCAACATTACCTAGAGGTAAAGGAAGGATTACAACAAGGATATGTACAACAGAAAATTAAGGATTATGAGATGAAGGAAGATGGATTACTTATGCATACAAATAAAATTTATGTTCCTAGTTACAGAGAACTTAGGAATCTGGTACTAAATGAAATGCATAATGTTCCATATGTTGGACATCCCGGTTGCCAGAAAACAATTACAACAAAAAGAAGCCAATTCTTTTGGCCAGGTATGAAAAAATGATGTTGCTGATTACATCGTCAGATGTATGGAATGTCAAAAAGTGAAGGCTGAGCATAGGCACCCAACGGGTTTGCTACAAGCATTACCAATTCCAGAGAAGAAATGGGAAGTGATAACCATTGAATTTATAACTAAATTGTCGAGGACAACAAGACAACATGATCCAATCATGGTAGTGGTTGACAAATTGAAAAAGGATGCTCATTTTGTTCCTGTATAAACAACACATAAAATGACTAATATTGCATAAATTTACATGAGGGAGATTTCTAGGTTGCATGGGATACCTAGGACAATTGTCTCGGACAGAGACACGAAGTTTACTTCAAATTTCTAGAAGGGATTGTTTAAACTATTTGGTACAAATATGAACTTTAGAACATATTACCATCCACAGTTAGATGGGCAGATACAGAGAGTTAGTCGAGTAATTGAAGACATGTTGAGAATGTATGTGATGGATAAGCCATCTAAGTGGGAAGATTACTTGCACTTGGTTGAGTTTGCCTATAATAATGTGTATCAAGCTTCATTGAAAATGATCCCATTTGAAGATTTGTATGGTAAGAAATGAAATACTCCAATGAGCTGGGACAACCCAATAGATAGAGTGGTACTTGGGCCAAAGTTTCTCAAGGAAATGGAAGACCAAATGGTTAATATTAAGAATAATTTAAAGGCAGTTCGGGATAGATATAAATTTTATGCAGATAAGAATAGGACATCAAGAGAATTTAAAGTGGGGGAGCATGTGATTTTAAAAGTAAATACCAAGAAGATGTCTTTGAAGTTGGGTAGTTGTACAAAGCTGGCAGCCAAATTTTGTGGTCCATTTGAGATATTGGATAGAATAGTGTCAGTTGCATACATGCTTTCATATCCTTCTTCCACGAATGTTCATAAAGTATTTCAAGTCTCTTTGCTAAATAAATATGTACATGATCCTAACCATGTTATTGATTGGCATCTGATTCAAGTAGAGACAGAGGGAGAATTTCAAGTCCAGCCAGTGTAAATATGGAAAGAAAAGTCAAAATTCTTTGAAACTGAGCTATAGAGCTGGTAAAAGTTTAGTGGACCTGCTACGGTCCTAAATATGCTACCTAGGATCATGAACATGCCATGCGGGCAGAGTACCCACATATTTTTGAATAAATTTTGGAATTTTGATTCTTGTTTTGTATATGCACTGAGGAAGATGCCAAAATAAGGGGGAGGGGATGTAACACCTCAGGTTTTGAGCCCCTTATTAAATAATGTATTTCTTAATTGCTGAGAGGCCAGAGTGCCCAAACAATTAAAATAGGCAATTGTGCCTAAGAAATGTAATGTTTTGATAATTATTAATAATAAATACATCGTTGGCTACTGTACAGACAAGCACTAGATTTATAGGGGGCTATGATTCCAGAAGAGAGAGGGCTTGAGGGGATAAGAATTTATTTTAT
>JASDQU010107775.1:55616-78044 GCA_032191745.1 Picea mariana
CCTGATATTCCCCTGCTTCTTTCCCAATTCCTCCATAAAACTATGTAACAAAATCATTTCTTTACTAGCCTCTGTAGCAACAACATACTCTTCCTATGTTGTTGAAAGTGCAACAACCTTTTGCAGTTTTTAAATCCAACTTACTTTTGTTCCACCTAGAGTAAAAACATACCTCGTGGTACTCTTCCTACTATCTTTATCATATTCCATATCTGAATCAACATATCCTTGTAGAACAGTGTTTGAACTTCCAAAATATAATTCATGAGTAGTAGTACCACTCAAATACCTGAGAATCCACTTTACTTCCTCCCAATGTTCTTTACCTAGATTGGTCATGTACCTGCTCACAACTCCCACGACATGTGCAAACCATCACATACATCAAGCTACCAACTGTTGATGAATACGGGACCTTGGACATGTATTATATATCCTCATGTGTCTTGGGACACATTTCCTTAGTTAATTTGAAATGGCTGGCCAAAGGTGTACTAATTGGTTTTGCATTCTGCATTCTAAACCTCTTCAACACCTTCTTTATGTAATCACCATGAGACAATGTAAATTTGTGATTTTTCTCATCCCTTGCTATTATCATACCAAGAATTTTATTTACAGAACACATATCCTTCATCGCAAATGAATTAGATAATTTCTTCTTGACAAAATTTATATCTTGCATATTAGACCTTGCAACAAGCATGTCATCTACATACAATAGCAAGATAATATAGCTTTCATTTTATAGTTTTTTAAAATAAACACAGTGATCAGAATGACATCTACTATAACCTTGTTCTGTCATAAACTTGTCAAACTTAAAATACCACTGCCTTGGATATTGATTCTTTCTTTAGGCCATACAAGCTCTTCTTCAACCTGCATACCAAATTCTCCTTCCCTTTGACCTCATACCCCTGTGGCTACTGCATATAAATCTCTTCCTCCAAATCCCCATGGAGAAAATTTGTTTTTACATCTAACTGTTCAAGATGATAATCTTCTACTAACACAAGACTTAAGATAGTCCTAATTGAAGTCATTTTAACAAAATGAGAAAATATTTTGTCAAAATCTATACCTTTCTTTTTTGCAAACCCCTTTAAAACAAGTCTATCCTTGTACCTCTTTTTTCCTCCATCTTCTTCCTTCAACTTGAAAACCAATTTATTATGAAATGCTCTTTTTCCTTAGGAAACTGAACGAACTCCCAAGTCTGGTTATTTACCAAGGAATGCACTTCCTCTTTCATTCCTTGCTCCCACTTCTTTTTGGTGTCTACCTGCATTGCCTCTTCATAACATTCTGGTTCATCGGAATCAGTCAACAATAAATAATACAATGAAGGAGAGCATCGTTCAGGGGGTCTAATTAACCTAGTAGATCTTCTAACAACACTTGAAGGAGTTTGAGGTACCTGATGATCTTGTTGTTGTACATTTTGATTTTCTGGTACCTTTGGAATTTCTTTTTCAGTGATCTCATCAAGGACTGTGTATTATGGTTTTTCTTTTTCCTGTTTATTTCCCTGCAACTAATCTTTGTACATGACCTTCTCATTGAATATGAGATATATAATCCTAATGATTTTGTTATTTTCATAATCCCATAAGCGATAACCAAAATCATTAACATTGTATCCAATAAAGGTACATTTCTTGGATTTTTCCTCAAGCTTTGTTCTATTTTCTTTATCAATATGGATAAAGGATTCACAACCAAAAGTCTTCAAAAAAGAATAGTTTACATTTTTACCTGTCCATGCCTCCTCTGGAATTATACCATCTAAATATCTTGAAGTTCCTCTGTTTATTAAGTAAATAGGAATATCTACAACATCTTCCCAGAACTATAAGAGCAAACTAGCACGGAATCTCATACTCCTTGCACGCTCCATGATTGTCCTGTTCATTCTTTCTGACACACCATTTTCTTGTGGTGTTCCTGGAACTATATTCTCTCTATGAATCCCATGGTATGAACAATAATAATCAAACTCCTTGCTGCAATGTTCACCTCCATTTTCGGGTTTGAAACACTTCAAAATTTTTCATGTCTCATTCTAAACCAAATCTTTCCATTTCTTAAATGTATCAAAAACATCATACTTTTGTCGAATGCAATAAACCCAAGTTTTTCTAGTTACATCATCAATAAAAGTAACATAATAATGAGAGCCACCAACAGATGATACCTGAGTTGGTCCCCATACATCTGTTTGCACAAGCTCTAACCTTTCACTCTTCTTTTCTTTTCTGGCTCTAAGATATTTGACTCTCTTCCATTTTCCATAAACACAATGCTCACAGAAATCCAAATGAATTTGTTTAAGATCCGGAAAAAAATTTATTTTGTGAAGTATCTGCATCCCCTTCTGATTCATGTGTCCAATCCTATGATGCCACAGTCTTGTATCCACTCAAGTAGACGCTAAATAGATAGAAGAGTCAGTATTACCAGTACATAAATACAATGTACCTACCTTCTCTCCTTTTTCTATCACCAATGATCCTTTGGTGACCTTCCACACATTATCTGTAAATATGGATATACAAACTTCACTTTCCAATTGCCATTTTGAAATTATATTTTTCTTTAGATCTAGAACATGTCTTACCTCTTTAAACAACCATTGGTTTCCATTTCTTTGCTTTATTTTTACCTTTCCCATTCCAAGAATTTTGCATGGTGAATCATCACCCAAATGAACCTGTCCAAAATCACCTTTAACATAACATAGAAAATGTTTCCTATGGGGTGTGGCATGAAATGAAGCCCTTCAATCTAATGAACAATCCATATTTATAATGAAATTACAATATACATTTACAAGGCAATTTTTCCTTCCGGGGCTTCACACCCGAACCCTGCAGAGGGGGTAACCCCCCTTTGCACTCCCCCACATGGAGGAGTGTACATTATTCTGGGGTTTAAATTCTTCATGGGGTATAAACATGGCTGAAAACAAATACCTCTAAATCAGGAATATAATCAGGCTCCACAACCAACAAATCCAACATGATCGAGGTGGAAGGTAAGATCATAAAACAATCTGTTTCTATTTTAATTGATTCAGGAGAAAGTCATTGTTAGATTGATCCTAAAATAGTGGATAGATTACATTTGAAGAAAATTAAACTTGGGATATCAAGCTTGGTTCAATTAGCCACTAGAACCAAAAGGAGAATCCATGATATGGTCATAATTTGTTCCATAAGTCTTAATGGTGTGAACACTAATGTTGACCTAAATATGATACCATCGGGGTCTTATGATATTCTAATTGGAATGGATTGGCTGGAAAAGCATCATATTGTCCTAGAATTTCATAGCAATACATTTACATGTCTTGATGGACATGGAAAATAGATCACTATGAAAGGAGTTCCAAGGCTCATCTCTGTAAGGAAGATTTCAGCCTTATAGTTGAAGAGATGTTTCAGAAAAGGGTGCCAATTGTATGCAACCCATGTGGAGCATACAAAAAATACAAAGGGGCCAAGACTTGAATATTTCTTGATACTACAAGAATTCAAGGATGTATTCCATGAAATACCAAGGTTTCCACCAAAAAGGGAAATAAATTTCTCTATTGATCTAGTGCCAGGAGCTGCCTCGGTGTCAAAAACACATTACAAAATGAGTACGCCAAAGTTAAAAGAATAAAAAATGTAGTTGGAGGAATTGTTCAAGAAAGGGTACATACACCCAAGTGTTTCACCTTGGGGAGCACCATTACTCTTTGTCAAAAAGAAATATGGAACATTGAGGCTGTGTATTGACTTTTGAAAGCTCAATAAGTCTGCTATAAAGAATAAGTATCCTCTACCTATAATTGATGACCTCTTTGATCAGCTAAGAGAAGAAAAAATATTTTATAAAATAGACTCGATATCAGGATAGAATCAAGGAAGAAGACATCCATAAGACAACCTTTATAACCAGGTATGGGAATTATGAGTTTGTAGTGGTGCCATTTGGATTGTCCAATGCACCAGTTGTCTTTATGTGCTTAATGAATGGCATATTCAGAAATTGCTTGGATAAGTTTGTCATAGTATTCCTGGATGACATACTTGTCTATTCTAAGTCAGAGGAAGAGCATGAACATCAACTATTAT
This sequence comes from Picea mariana, assembly GCA_032191745.1. Taxonomy (NCBI): domain Eukaryota; kingdom Viridiplantae; phylum Streptophyta; class Pinopsida; order Pinales; family Pinaceae; genus Picea; species Picea mariana. The sequence continues at coordinate 59,741 of JASDQU010107775.1, forward strand.
TGGTTTTGCAAGTGTTGAGAGAATATCAGTTGTATGCCAAGCTGAGTAAGTGTTCTTTTTATCAAGAACAAATCCATTACTTGGGGTACATTATTTCAGAATAGGGTATAGGAGTAGAACTTGAGAAGATTGAATCCATTAGAGGATGGCCAGTGTGCAGGAATGTTTCAGAAGTCATATCTTTTATGGGGTTAGATGGCTACTACATAAGGTTTATAACATGTTTCTCTAAGAGTGATCATCCCATCACTTATTTGCAAAAGAAGGGAATTAAATTTGAATGGACACCTGAGTGTGAAGAAAATTTTAATTCGTTAAAGGAATTACTTACTAGTGTACCTATTTTGAAGATTGCTGACCCAAATGAGAATTTTGTGGTATGCACAGATGCATGTAAGGAAGTACTTGGTTGAGTCCTCACACAAAATGGGCATATCATTTTTTATGAGTCCAGAAAGATTAAGGAGCATGAGAGGAACTATGCCATGCATGACTTGGAGCTTTCTGTCAATGATCATTCATTGAATATGTGGAGGAATTATCTCATGGGAAAGAGATTTGAATTAATAACAAACCACAGTGGTCTGAAGTATATTTTTGATCGGACATCTTTGAATGCCAGAAAAACAAGATGGATTGAATTCTTAAGTGAATATGACTTTGATATCAAGCATATCAAAGGAAAAGAAAATAAAGTTGTCGATGTACTTAGTAGAAGAGTGCATCTCATGAATGCTACAACTGTTAGTATGCATCAGTCAGACTTGAAGAGCATAATTTTAGATATTGTTGTTATAGATCATCATTACCTTCAGGTAAATGAAAGCTTATAGTGAGGAAAAGTACAACAGAAAGTGAAAGAGTTTGAGATAAAGGAAGATGGACTACTTATGCATAAAAATAGAATTTATGTTCCTAGTTCTAGAGAACTTAGGAATTTGGTATTAAAGGAAATGCATAATTTTTCATAGGTTGGACATCCTGGTTACCAAAAAACAATTACAACAGTAAGAAGCCAATTATTTTGGCTGGGAATGAAAAAGGATGTTTCTGATTAAATTTCCAAATGAATGGAATTTCAGAGAGTGAAGGATGAGCATAGACACCCAACAAGTTTGCTACATCCATTACTACTTCCAGAGAAGAAATGGGAAGTGATAACCATTGAATTTATAAATAAATTTCCTAGAAAAACAAGGAAACAAGATTCAATCATGGTAGTGGTTGATAAATTTACAAATGCTACTCATTTTGTTCCTATAAAAACAACTCGTATAATAGCTAACATTGCAGAAATTTACATGAAGGAAATTGCTAGGTTGCATGGGATACTTAGGACAATTGTCTCGGACAGAGACACGAAGTTTACTTCACATTTCTGGAAAGGATTGTTAAAAGTATTTGGTACAAATATGAACATTATCACAACATACCATTCACAATCAGATGGGAAGACAAAGAGGGTCAACCGAGTAATTGAAGACATGTTAAGAATGTATGTGATGGATAATCCATCTAACTGGGAAGATTACCTACACTTGGTTGAGATTTCTTATAATAATGGGTATCAAGCTTCATTGAAGATTATCCCATTTGAAGCCTTGTATGGTAGAAAGTGCAGTACTCTAGTAAGTTGGGACAACCCAACAGATAGAGTGGTACTTGGGTCGGATTTGCTCAAAAAAATGGAAGACCAAATGGTTAAGATTAAGAAGAATTTAAAGGCATCTCAAGATAGACAGAAGGTTTATGCTGACAAGAATAGGACAACAAGAGAATTTAAAGTAGGAGATCATGTGCTCTTGAAATTAAATCCCAAGAAGAGATCCTTGAAGTTGGGAAATTGTATAAAACCAACAGCCATATACTATAGTCCATATGAGATATTGGACATAATAGGGCCAGTTGCATACATGCTTGCATTTCCTGTTTCCATGAAAGTGAATAATGTATTTCATGTCACTTTTCTAAAGAAATATGTACATGATCCTAACCGTGTTGTTGATTGGAATCTAATTGAGGTAGAGACATAGGGAGACTTTCAGGTACAACCAGTGAAAATACTAGACATAAAGGTCAGAATGCTTCGAAATTGAATTATAGAGATGGTAAAAGTTAAGTGGACCTACTACAGTCCTGAATATGCTACCTGGGAGCATGAAGATGCCATGAGGGAAGATTACCCACGTCTTTTTGAATATATTTTGAGATTTTTATAATTGTTTTGTATATGCACTAAGGACAGTGTCAAAATAAAGGGGAGGGGATGTAACACCCTAGGTTTGGAGCCCCCATATTAATTAATGTATTGTTGCATTGTTAAGAGGCCAGAGTTCCCAAACAATTATTAAAAGGGTAGTGTGCCTAAGAAATGTAATGTTTTGATCATTATTAATAATAAATACAGCGTTGGATGCTAGACGGACAAAGACTAAAGTTATAGGACACTATGATTCCACAAGAGAGGGGGATTGAGGGGTCAAGTGCTATTTATTTTATATTACCAATTTTGTGTAATGGGGGGAAATCAGTTATGTGATCTCTTGCAGGAAGTCCAAGAGGTTCTTGACCCCCACAAATTACAAAAACCCATCCCTGGTTTGTGGAAGGGGTTCATTCTCCCATTGGAAAATACTCTCATTCTCGTCCCCATTATGGTACTTTTGTTGGTTGCCTCACGTGTTCATTCACCCATTTTGTTCATTGTCCATCCTCTATCATGGAGTCTACAATCCATCCATTCCTTCACTCACTTATCTTTCCTCATTTTTTGTGTCTTGGCTTGGGAAAGGAAGACGAACTATTGAAGAACAACCTCGGTTGTTGGATGTAGATATTGTTGGTGTAATCCAATCGTGATTGGAGGTCTACATGTTTGATATGCTTGGCCTATGTTCAACTTTGATCACAACTCCAAGTACTGAGAGTCCCAGCATGGAGATTATGGACCAGCCACGTTGGATCCCTCGAAGGAGAGGGAATGCTTGAGGGACTGCATGCAAGAGAAGTGTGGAAGTCCATTCTCTTGGGTGGTGCAGGCTAGGTAGAAGAGAGATGGGTACTTGGATTGTTGTGAGTGCTAGAGAAGCCTATGACATCTTGAGTACTGATTGGTTTGGGAAGCTAAATAACACTTTGGAACCATCCTTATGGATTCATAGCCCTGGCTCATTGATGACACTGTTGTTGAGACTTAAAACAACAGTGTCTATGGTTGAGTGGAATGTCCTTGGTCTGCAGCCAGTTGGTGTCTTCTTTTATAAAAGATAAGTGCTCTCTGTTATGGTTTCCTTTCTTATGTATTTATTTTCGCTACGTATCAAATTATTCTACCTGAGATTGTACCTATAATATGAATGCTTGCTAGTTAATGTTGTGCATGATATATTGTGTATGTATTCTATGTTGTGGTATTAATCTTGATCATTGAATGTATGTTTTCCTACTTATTTATTAATTAAGTGTTATCAATGTCTCCAAATCAACCAAGAGGTGTGTTATTGGTGTGGCATGTCACCCTGTGGGAGGATGGGTATGTTACAGTTTCGTAATAGAGAAGAATTGTAGTGTCGTTTGTTGGCTTGGGTGGTTGGGGATGCTATGATGCAGGAGCAAGTATAACAAGTGGATTTTTGTTCTTCAAGAGTTCAATTCAGATTTTTTGTCAGTGAAATCCAAGAAACATTTACTCTTCTCTAAATTGATCTCAGAGTTCCCAGTAGAGAATGAGGATAGTGAAGTAATTGACTCTTTCCTGGATGAGCATATATTCCTCATCTCTTCATATGATCCTTTATACAAATACATCCTTATATATATCCAGAATCTAAAGTTCCCTCTGCATTATTCACAGGATGAGCGACGATGGATTCGTTACCCAGCAAAGAACTATCTCATTATCTCCAAAACTTTGTATCGATGAGGGGAAGACTCAATTATCCATCGCTTCCTCACTCATGAGGAGGTATAGGTTGTTTTAAATAAATTTTATGGTGGATCATGTGGAGGTCACTTATCATTGTTGGAAACAACCCAAAATATTTTGCGTGCCAATTATTTTTATCCTACGATCTTTAAAGATCGCATAGAAGTGGTCAAGAAATGTCATCCTTGTCAAATATTTAAAAGAATATGTGTGTGGACCCTTATCCTATGATTCTCGTCATGACTGTCGACCCCTTCACCAAGTGGGGGGTAGATTCCATGACATTCCTCCCATCCTCATATAGGAGGCATCGATACATTATAATGGTCATTGACTACTTTATAAAGTGGGCGGAAGCCATGTCAACATTTTCTTTTGATGGAAAAGTTGCAATGCTTTTCGTGTTCAATCAGGTCATAGCTAGGTTTGGGGTTCCAAGAGATATTGTCACTGACCATGGTATTCAATTCCAGAACTGCATGATGTCTAAGTTAGCATCAAAACTAGGTTTTAGACAGGAGAAATTGTCTCCTTACTATCCTCAAGCTAATGGTCAGGTCGAAGCCATTAATAAATCCTTAAAAACTATATTGAAGAGGACCATTAACTCGAAAAGGTCAAATTGGAAATTGATTTTATATACAACTTTGTGGGATTACCGAACCTCAGTCAAAACTGCAATAGGATTCTCTCCTTTTCAACTTGTTCATGGAGTAGAAACAATTTTTCCCATTGAATGTGAAATCCCTTCACTTAAAATTGTTGTCAAAGTCTTACCTGATATGACACAACTTGAAGAATGCCTAGTTATATTTAAAATCTTGATGATCAACGTTGAGATGCAGCTGTAGAAAATGAAGTACATAAGAAACATGTCAATTCTTAGTACAACAAGTATGTCCTCCCAAGGGTATTTTCCGAATGAGACCTTGTGTTAGTATATGACTAGGACAACAATTCCCTAGGGGAAGGAAATTTTAACCCCGCGTGGCATGGTCTATACGTCGTGCAATGAGTTTTGGAAAATTGTCTTATGAGTTAGCAAATTTTAAGGGAAACGTGTTGCCGGAGCCCAAAAAGGGCCTCTACCTTAAGAAGTATTATGCTTGAGCCTGAGGGTGAGTACTAGTTCTTGTGTAATTATTGTTTATTATTGTATATAGGTTTGTATATGTTTCTTCATTTTCTTTTCATTTTTTAATGTTGTTCTTCTTCTTTGTGGTATATTCTAGGGGAGTCATCATTTTATTTTGTATTCGAAAATGGTGCCAATCGTCACACTCAGAACTTGGCTTCCGTTTCCTGGGTGATTTATTCACCCACTAACCAACTAGTATCTGTTGGAGGTGTTTGTCTTGGAGAAACTATAAATAATGTTGTTGAATATAGTGTTGTCATTGAGCTTTTACGATATGCTCAGTCACATGGTATTCAACACCTTCACGTGTTATTATATTCTCAATTGGTTGTGTCTCAATTGAATGGTCTATACCGTATTCATGATCCAATATTTTTATGATGGTTCCTTAGGGTACGTCTTCTGGAATGATCATTTGAGTTTATTACCTATGATCATGTTCCTAGGCGGGTTAATATAGTTACAAATGCATATGCCAATTATGTTTTAGATTGGAATTTGTCACATTCATAACATAAGAACACACATTTTACACATGTAAATATTTAATCATTTGAAAATAGAATATAAAAATAACACACACACACACACACATATATATATATACACATGTCCAAAAAGTGGTCCATAGTAAAAAAATTGGGCTACTAGAACCGAATATATATCAGTATAAAGTAGTTCTCTCAGCACATAATACTCTAATACCAAGGCTAGTGAAATCTATCATAGAAATGTATGACATTTTCTAAACTCCAAAACAAATGGACCCATGTCCAGGATACTCCTACTACATGATGTTTCATCCCTACGACCATGTCATATATAGTGGTCATTGGAATAGAGCATGTCAAGGCCTCCAATTTCCTTCCCACACTCTGTAAGGTCCTTGTTGCATTGTCCTTAGGCCTGAATTCCTCTCTTCCTCGACGAATATGTCTGGGAAAACCTACTAGTCTTGCTGGTGCTCTATCTGCAAATTTAAGGAGCACATGTTAATATATTGGATCTCACCAAAAATAAGATGTTTTTCCTTTATATGTATATATAATATATAATCCAAAAATAAGAATCAAATAAAATAAAACAAAGGTTACCTATGTCCTGAAGCTCATCACCAGGAGGAATGATGACATAAGGATCTCCCGAAAATCTGATCCTGGTCTACAGGTAATCCTCAATAAAGGGAAGTTGAATCTCCCACCAAGAAAATAAGTCATCATTATAAGGGTTGGATAATTTCCCTCCTCCTAAGCAGACCAACAACTCAATCCATCGTACTGTTGCAGACCATTGTTGTAAGTTTCATCTGATATGATCTCTTGGGCTCATCATTTTCACCCTCTAGAAGAAGAATGTACAGAGGACACTATCAAACCCGAAGTTCTTGTTCTTTCATAACTTGCAGTTAGTGAGATAATTTTTCATGCATGAGAGCGTCACAATGCTCTAGTAAAATATTGTGGGTCTTAAGCACTCAACCCCATGTTACATTTGGGATCGAGAAGCCAAGTGAAAAGAGTTAGATCCAACACTATGCACTATGGTATATAATATCACCTTTAGAATCACATTGGTCATATGCTTGATCGACAATTGTGATCCTCTCTTTTATATGTCATTCTCACAGTATTCGTTTATGCAATCATTAATGGTTTGACCACCTCCCCCATAGGTTTTCAAGTTGATAAATTCACCTCTACGAGATAACCCATTAATAAAGTAGATGTCCTCAATTATGATCATCAAGGACTTCCCACCAAGCATGAATTCCTTTGTGTCAGGATGCCAATAATAAATAAGTAGGTTGAGTAATATCTTTTGAGCTTACATGCCACCAATTTGGAAAAAAATATACATTCCACATTGCCGAAGTGCTTCTTTTGCATCATCATCATCAAATACTGCATGATCAACTTCCTCGTGCTCACGTTCCTTTTAATGAACATACATCATGCTAAAAATACACAAGAAAAAGAGTTAGACTTTTATTTTTTCAAAGGGATTCTGGGAGTCTGCAAGCTCCTTTTCCAATAGGCACGGATATTCGTGACTGGTGTTTCTACCATGTGAGGACATCTACGAGCCCATTTTAGGAAAACCATAGATGCACAGAGTTGTGAGGAAAAAGAGAGGGTTATTCCTCATTTTTTCATGAAAATCAAAAGTTGAATGGATAAAAATGAAAAGAAGGGTTTGAGAACTTACTTTGTCCAGACAGTGTGTAGTTTTTTTTCTCCAAGCTCCCACAATCCCCAAGTGAAGTTACAAGGGTTTCTCCAAAAATGGTTAATTTTACTTAAAATGGTAAAAGTGATATAGCAATATGGTAAAAATTATATATATATATATATATATATATTGAAAACCCACTTTCCATAGTTTCTTATTTTTCCATAAATTGAACTAATTTCAAGCTATATTATAGTTTTGTGGTTGACATTGTAGGTTATAGAGCATTATGTTGGGTACTTTTGGTTTTTTTATCGATTGACTGAGTCTTTTTAAAGACTCTAGAAGGTGATGTTTTTGTATAAATAGCATTTAGAGTAGGTCTCACACACCTCCAATATTTGCATTAACTGTTTCCATTTCCACCTTAACCTAGGGTTAATCCCATTAACGAGCCATAAATACTTTATTTCTTATCAATAATCTTGTCTCATTGATGGTAGATCCTACCTTCCATGGAATCCCTAGTCTAGAACCTCTTGTTTCATTCTAACACTCATGCTACAAGTTTCATTAAGATTGGGAGTCTCATTTAGTTCCGCCATGACATTGCGTTCAAACTTCATTCTTCTTACTCAATCTTGTTCTATCTATTACCTACAAGACTCCCCACATTATATTCTACTCACCACACCACTTTTAGGAACAATTCAGCAGGTATTGTATTCCTTACTATCATATAGTGTAGGCTTCATATTCTTTTCATAATGAATCTATCTATATCGAACACATATTTTCCATAGGGTCAACCCCAATTTTTTATGACATCATACCTTTCCAGCTACTTAAAGGGTTTTCTTACGGATGGTAGAGCTTACCTCTCTATGGGTGTCCAATTTAGTAACTCACTGGCATTTTTGACACCTATGTTGTAGTTTCTTCGTAGGCTCGGAATCCCTCTTTAGTCCCATCGTGTATTTGCGTTGAAGCCTCATGAATTGCTCTCAATCGTTTTCTGGCTAACTTACCTTTGAGGGATTCCAAACTATGTTGAGTTGTAATTGCATTGCATGTTAACCACTTGCGCCTTTAGGCCTAATGTTGGATCCATCTCATTGTTGTTGAACCAATTGCTTATACATTCCTATTAGTTATCAGCCTTGCAATTTATTCCTTTGTGAATCGACACCTTAACCCTGCAAAAAACATTCCCCGAGTGCCCTTATCTTGCACATGCTTCCTTCCATTGAGAATAGGTATGTTCCTTGCTATTGGAACTAGTTTTCTTTCCCGCGACACTCGTTTCCTCCACTGTAATATAGAATTATTTTATTCTTTAATAATATGAAAAAGAAAAAAAAACAAAAGACCAAAAAGAGGGGGAAAGCATCTATCTTTTTTTTGGCTACAGTCTTGTCTCCCTTGAGAAAATCACAATCTTGAGTTAGTATCTCTAAATTTTGGGTTTAGTATGGATTTAGGATATATTTTCTCATTTTTGAACATATATATATTTTGAAAACCCACTTTCCATAGTTTCTTATTTTTCCATAAATTGAACTAATTTCAAGATATATTGTAGTTTTGTGGTTGACATTGTAGGTTATAGAGCGTTATGTTGGGTAATTTTGGTATTTTTATTGATTGACTGAGTCTTTTTCAAGACTCTAGAAGGTGACGTTTTTGTATAAATAACATTTACAGTAGGTCTCACACACCTCCAATATTTGCATTAACAATTTCTATTTCCACCTTAACCTAGGGTTGATCCCATTAACAAGCCATAAATCCTTTATTTCTTATCATTAATGTTGTCTCGTTGATGGTAGATCCTACCTTCCATGGAATCCCTAGTCTAGAACCTCTTGTTTTATTATGGCGTTCATGCTACAAGTTTCATTAGGATTGGGAGTCTCATTTAGTTCCGCCATTACATTGCATTCAAACCTCATTCTTCTTACTCAATCTTTTTCTAGCTATTACCTACAGGACTCCCCACATTATATTATACTCACCACACCACTTTTAGGAACTCTTCAACAGGTATTTTATTCTTTAAAGGCATATAGTCTAGGATTCATCTCACTTGCATAATGAATCTATCTATACCGAACACATATTTTCCATAGGGTCGACCCCATTTTTTCATGACATCATACCTTTCCAACTACTTAAAGGTTTTTCTTACGGATGGTAGAGATTACCTCTCTATGGGTGTCCAATTTAGTAACTCACTGGCATTTTTGACACCTATGCTACAATTTCTTCGTAGGCTCAGAATCCCTCTTTAGTATCGTCGTGTATTGCATTGAAGCCTCATGAATTCCTCTCAATCATTTTCTAGCTAACTTACCTTTGAGGGATTGCAAACTATTTTGAGTTGTAATTGCATTTCATGTTAACCACTTGCGCTTTTAGGCCTAATGTTGGATCCATCTCATTGTTGTTGAACCAATTGCTTATACATTCCTATTAGTTATCAGCCTTGCAATTTATTCCTTTGTGAATAGACACCTTAACCCTGGAAAAAACATTCCCCGAGTGTCCTTATCCTGCACATGCTTCCTTCCATTGAGCATAGGTATATTCCTTGCACTTTGGAACTAGTTTTCTTTTCCGCGAAACTCATTTCCTCCACTGTAATATAGAATTATTTTATTCTTTAATAATATGAAAAAGAAATAAAAGACCAAAAAGAGGGGGAAAGCGTCTATCTTTTTTTTGGCTACAGTCTTGTCTCCCTTGAGCAAAGCACAATCTTGAGTTAGTATCTCTGAATTTTGGGTTTAGTATGGCTTTAGGATATATTTTCTCATTTTTGAACATAATGTCGCTTTGTTGGTTATTCTTCCAACCATATGGAGAATTTTTTTATTCCTCATGTATCCCAAATGTATCCTAATTTATAGTCATGCTGAGACACATAATGTGCATGTTTTTTTCAAGGGAAGTTCTGGCCTGAGTCAACCATTCTGTAGTAAGTCTTTAACCTTTCATGTCGGCATTCTCGAGCCCTTCAATTCCATATCGTTATCGCAAGTATCTACATATCTTACTCATACTGGTACAAAAGGTCCTTGTTGACTTATTTCTAGTGGGTATGCTTTTATTGACTCTGACACATTACTTTGAGAGTATGACCTAGAGTAGCACCCTAGACCTATTTCCATTATTGATAGGTGAAATTTTTCTCAACAGATGAAAACCATCATTGGTTGTTGACTGAGTGGTTTCCCTTGTGTCCAACGTGAACAATAATAATCACACATAGAGATTTGTGCAATACCTTGGTTTCCATTTGACCCCATTTTTGGATTGCTTGTCTTTATCAGTAGTCTTCATCATTGTCTACTATTCATAGAGTCTTTGTCATGCATTTTTCCATCTGGTGCATGTCGAAGTCATACTTCAGTGTGGTCCTTACAATCTGTTCATCTGAATCCTTCCAAATATTTGGCCTTCTTCTACCCCTCATGTTGGATTATGGAGGATGCCTTAATTACTTCCTTCTAACTGATCTCTTCCTATCGACTTCAGCACATCTTACTACGGGACATGGATCTAGATTCATATTTGGTACCTTGGGTATTGTAGTCATAGGTGGTAGGTTCCCTCACTATTGACAGTGGGAATAAATCAATGTCCCATGCTCGATATATTCTACCAGGTGTTCAACATCAACTCAGTTATTCACACTTGTTATATTGTACCATGGTACCTTGACGCAAATTATCATCATCGGTGGGTCATATCACATCTGTTAATGATACACATCAATGATTAGTAATCAAATGGTGTCTCACTGTGTTCAACCCCAACACATCTATTCACTTAGTGTAGAATCATACTGGGACAGATCATTTTGAAGACTTCTGGTGAAGTATGAGAATCACATCATTTTTTCTCCTACCCAACATATATTGTACCACCCCACAAACATTGGTACTTGTAAAGGATTAATTTTTTCACTCCATTGGTCCCATATATCCTCTGTTTTTTATTTTGAGACATAACTCCATTATGTATCTATTTGTGGCTATGATCTACTTTCACATGGATCCACTGTGTATTCTTCGTGGCCATGCTTGATACTCCATATATATCACATGGATCCACTATGTATTGTTTGTGGCCATGGACATTAGTCATAATTTCATATATTCCATGGATATGTAGTGTATTTGATTTTGTTGCCATGCTTACATCACTCCTTAGCATGGGTATGCTCGACTTGGGATAGAGAATACTCTTACTTGATCTCTGCTGACTATTTCTATTATTGGATCAGTTGTTCAAGAACCTTCATTTGGCTCTACTTCAATGCATCCTTTCCTCTCAAATTTATAATGTATTTCAGATATCAATTTCCCTTATGACCTCACACATTAGTGGGCATTTGTTATACCATAATTTTCCACACCATTTTCATTGTTAGATGGCCTAACCCTTGTCCCTGACTTGCAACTTGAAATACCAAGTTCCTTCATCAAGATCACTTTAAAAAAAATGTTTTATGCATATCCATGGGTTTCCTTGGTGCAACATGTGGACATCTATTCCTTTCTAATGTACAACCCATGGATTCCCTCAAAGGTAAGTTTCCAAACCTCCCTGAGCCCATACCAAACATAATTAAACCTCCTTAACCTCTTGAGGATGGTATAAAGGAAACTTTGGGGGCATGGATGAGGAGGAAAACCTAGGTGAAAAGTTATGTTGAATAAATTATAAGTCACGCTATTCCTTTTTATCCTCTGAGTAGCATCCCTGTAACTTGGAACCCTTATTCCAACTTTCCTTCCTTTTCACTATATGGTCATAAGGTGTGTTACTATCCTTATTGGGCCATCCAAGGAAGGGAAATCTTGTTGAGTGATGCTTGAAGGATCGTTTGGAGGAACTTAGGTAGTTGGATTCAATGCAGTGTCAGTAGTTGGAGTTAGGTTGTAACTACCTCTTTTATCATTGTTGATAAAGATTTCTCTTTTCCCCATACTTGTGTAGTATTGATTCAATGTGTTTATGTATGTCTTCATTCTCCATATTTGAATATATTTATCCATTACTGGTATTATTATATGCTATAACTACCTTGTTACAACAATTTCTTGATATTTGTTTGCAAGTTAACTCAAGAAGGAGTCAAGAGTAGTATCAGGCTCAAGAGCGGGGAACTACAACGACTGTAAGGATACAAGGTGTGAAACTTTCTTCCCTCTCTGATAAAGTAATTATTTCATTGCAAGTCTTTTGTGTGGGTTAGGGTTTTGTATTTCATTTAGTGAATCTATGTTGTGGCATGACCCAAATTTACATGGGGGAAAACCCATAACACTTGTTGAATTTTTTGAATGAATATTTTAGCTTAATCTATATCATCCTATCCATATTATTTACCCGCTTCTCCAAAAAAATGTTCCATAGGTGATTTAGGAAAGTACCCCAAACTTAATTCAAAAGGAGTTTTCTGAGTATATGAATGTATGGAATGATTGTAGGCATGTTGTACATAAGGTAACTATTCATCCCATAGCTTATGATGATTGTTGTATTACCCTCGAAGTATATTTATCACAATTATGTTTACCACCTATGTATGTCCATCTATCTGTAGATGAAAATTTTTTCTCTTCTTCAACTTAATTTCCATTAGATCCCATAAATGAGACCCAAATTTTTCCAAAAAGAAAGAGTCTCGATCTGATATAATAGATGTAGGAAGTTCAAAATGAACCCATACATTAGAAAAGAACATATGTGTTTTCTGTTCAGTTGTGACCTATTTGTTGCATGGAATCAAAATACACATCGTGTTGAACCTATCCACAACAACATATAGGTAATCATGACCTATCTTGGACATCGAAAAACCCCCTACAACATCCATGGAGATACTTTCCCATGGCTGAGAAGGTATTGGAAGTGGTGTATATAAGCCCAAATGTCTATCCTAGGCTTACTTTTGGAACACATAACACACCCTTTGATATACTTGGAAATGGTATTGTTCATTTGAGGCCAATAAAAATACCTCTGTAATTGTATACTGTCTTACCAACCCCAAAATGACCAGAAATGAGAGATGTATGAGCTTCTCTAATTACATTTACTCTCTCATCCCTGGGTATACAAAGCTTTCCAAGATGATATAAAAAATTGCCATGCACATAATAATCTAACTATTGATTTCCATGATTTAATGCATCATATATATATTTAAAATCATCATCCTTAGAGTATTGTTCTTTATAACTTTAATGAGAAAAAGGATTATACCTGAGCATTGTGGATGCATTAATCACTGGCCTTTGTTAACATATCTGCAATATTGTTATGAATACATTTCTTGTACTTGATTACCAAATGAAATTGTTGTAAAAAACCCATCCATCTGAAATGCCGTGACTGTTGTATCTTTGTTTGTGATTGCGAATACTATAATGGATGATTATATGTATGAATAATTGTCTCTATTCCTATTAAGTAATGCTTCCATTTATTTACACATTGTACCAATGCATACAATTCCTTATCATATGTTGGATAATTAATCACATCTTGAGTGAAAGTCTCATAATGATAACATATAGGTTTTCCTCGCTGCAACAAGACTACTGCCATGGAATATCCTCTTGCATCAGCCTAAATCTAAAATAGTTGTTGTAGATATGGCAGAGCCAAAATTGGTGCAATGCTTATATTTTTCTTCAATATCTTGAAGGATTTATGTTGCTTGCCTCCCCATTGAAATACTTTCTTAACAATTGTTAACGCATGTAGAGGAGTTTCTATGTATGAGAAATTAACAATGAATTTCCTCTAGTACCGTACTACTTCTAAGAAGCTCCCGACTTCTGTGGAATTAGTTTTCTTGGGCCATTTCACAATAAATTCTACTTTTTTCGGATCTATATTTAGCTGAACATTCCCTACAACGTATCCTAAATATACTAGAGAAGTTTTTCCAAATTTACATTTAGATAACTTGATATACAACTTCTCCTTCTTCAATAGTTCTAAGACTATATTGACATGCTTTATATGATCTTCCTATATTTGACTAAAGATCAATATATCATCTAAATAGAAAATAAAAAAATCATCTATGTAGGGTCTGAACACATCATTCATTATCCTCATAAATGTTGCTCGGGTATTGCATAACCCAAATGGCATAACTAATCATTCGAACAATCCTTCCTTGGTCTTAAAAGAAGTTTTCCATATGTCACCTTCTGCTATTTTGATATGATGGTAACCACTTCTTAAGTCCAACTTAGTGAAATATACAACATTCATTAATTGATCCAATAAATCATTAATTCTCGGAAGAGGATAATGGTTCTTTACCATAATCTTGGTCAAGGATAAAAAATCAATACACCTCCTCCATGTGCCATATTTCTTCAGAACTAATACAATAGGAGAACCACACACAGAGGATCTCGGTCTGATGATTCTTTTATCGAGAAGATCTTGAAGTTTCTTCTTTATTTTTGAATTTTCAATTACTGATGACCTATACATTCCAATGTTCGGAAGAGGAGCATCCTGTTGCAAATAAATTTCATGTTCAACCTCCCTTTTAGGAGGAAACACCGTAGGTTCATGAAAAAAATCATCATAGTTATATATGATATTGACCATATCCTGTTTATGATATGGATCATAACTTGATAAAACATCAGTTGTATCTTCTTCTTTTTGTTTGACTATCATGAGAACAAAATATTTGCTTGCGCTCACGAGTCTTTGCATTTTGCCTGTGCTCACTAAAGAAAAATTATTTTTGATATGATGAGATATGACAATATATTTAAACCCTTCCTTGAAAATATGATATTTATTCTCTTCTCAATAGAATAAATCCTTCCTGTCAAATATATATGGAATACCCAAGAAAATGTCACAAATGTCAAGAGGCACAACATCTAACTCAACCTCATCAAAGAACTTAGTTGTAATTGCAAATATGATCTTACATTGTTTCATCACTTGCAACTTAGCATCTTCACACACCCATCTGTTAGGACCACACAATGTACCTTTTTGCCCATACTTTTTGCCACTATTACACTCTTGAACACCCACATTTAAACTCATATTATCACTTTATCTGATCATTCCAAAGGTATACAATGTCCCTTCTCATTACTATACGTTTAATCTGTTTTGCATAATATTTTACATCACTCTCATACTTAACCATTGATTAGAAATGTATAAGTGCTGAAACAGTTCAAACTGCAGATGAGCATTTGAGCCTGTTGCTGAAACAACAATTCACAGAAGCTGTTACACAGTCCAGGGTCGCAGATGCTGAAACACAAAGTTGTTACACAGTCCAGGGTCGCAGATGCTGAAACATAGAGTTGTTACATAGTCCAGAGTCGCAGATGCTGAAACACAGAAGATCGACGACACAGAGGAAGCCGTTACACAGCTTAGGACCAATGATGCTGAAACACAAGGGAATTCGTTACACAGTCAGCGGTCAACAACAACTCTACAACAGTTGCACCGTGAGCCAAGCACCAACCATCACTCCTACATGAGAATGCTGAAATAGTCAAGAGCGCAAATCCTGTGGCTGAAACAACCCGCGATTTGCGATGTTGAAACAACATCAACAGTAACAAGAAAAAACTATTACTCTAGCCGTAACAACAACACCTCATTCATCACTTGTAATAGCATTCTGTTGCACAAGACTAGGACATCCTATTTTGGTTTAGAAAGTCGATCTGACTAAGAATAGGACTCAGATATACACTGTAATTTTTGATCAATTGTATCGAAGGGATTCCCTCTTTAAATAAGAGGAAATCACCATTCGAGGGATCGAAGTTTTATGTATTAAGAAAGATTCAGAGAGAGGGACGTACTTCATTTTCCAGATTGTAATATGATCTATTGATAGATGAATAAAAGACTGTTTTGAGCATCCTTCTCTAGCTTTTTCATCTCAGGGGAATCTTGTGAGAAGGGAGGGCCCACCTTCTTCACAAGATTCACCCGTTAGTTTTATAGTGTGATTAGTGTAGTTTCTGTTTATGCCTTGATTAACGTTTGTCTTGCTGAAACACTACTTGTTGTGAATTCTGCTTTGTTGGAACACTACCGAACTCTGTCTTGTTAAGAACTTTATTCTATTGAATGTTACATTGTTTTCACGAAGTTCATAATCATTTTAATTAGCAATCTTGTGCTATGATTTTATGAGGTTTGCTAATCAGAGACTGGGTTAAAGGTCCCTACTTAATGGAAGGGATTAGAAGGTCCTGTTCTTTGTAGAATTAGTTATCTTTCAGTTATTTTCACAAGTGTGCTAATCAGAGACTGGGTTAAAGGTCCCTGCTTAATGGAAGGGATTAGAAGGTCCTGTTCTCTGTAGAACTAGTTATCTTCCAGTTATTTTCACAAGTGTGATAATCAGAGACTGGGTTAAAGGTCCCTGTATAATGGAAGGGATTAGAAGGTCCTGTTCTTTGTAGAACTAGTTAGCTTTCAGTTATTTTCACAAGTGTACTAATCAGAGACTGGGTTAAAGGTCCCTGCTTAATGGAAGGGATTAGAAGGTCCTGTTCTCTGTAGATAGAGTTAGCCTTCAATGCATTAATGTTTTCATGAAAGTGTGTTAATTAGAAACAAGGTGCTGGAGTTCCTGCTTGGGAATAAGGGTCATGTTCTTTGGTTACAGAATAGTTGTTCTTTCCTGTTGCAGTTGTTATTTTAATGTAATCTAGGATTCTTTAGATTAATCTTTAAAAGCTCTGCAATAGGTAGGTTGCTTTCCTGTAATTCAAGTCAGAACTTTAGTTCATTCAAGGCAAGTGTGATTAATATAGTTTCCTTTACTACAACTCTAAGTTGCTTTTGGAATTGAGCATATATAGTGCATGGTTACCTTTGAAATAAACAGACTTCCCTAGGTTGACAATTTATGTAGCACTTGATTGTTTGAATTAATTGAGCAATTATAGTGACCAACATTTTGGCGCCGTTGCCGGGGAAGGTAATTTTAGATTTCAAAATCACTTATGATTTTTCAGATACAAAGATTGCATGAAAGACCCCAAGGATACTAACCCTACAGGTGGCAAGGGAAAAGGAAAAGGAGGAAGAAAGACTTACATTGACGAGATCATATCAAAGTCTGAATCTGCTGCTCAACGACCAAACTTTCGGAAACAAAAGTCTCAGCCTTCATTTCAAACAAACTTTGAAATAGGGAAAGAAGTTTGGATTCCTGAGACAGTCCAGAAACCAGTAATAAATATTGAGGATAGAGCAAGCGCAGCAGGGAAGCAGTCAGAAGGAAACATGGATGAGTACAATGAAGAATTGCATCAGGAAGAACAGGTAGGTCCTGAAGGAGAGGTAAATGATGAAAACTCTTTCTCTACATTGGGATTTCCTATTGGTGATCTTCCTAGAGGAGTATCCCCTATGAAAAACATTCCACTCTCAGCATTACCTAATTTTCATGGTTTGTTTTCAGAAGATCCTGATGAATTTCTTTTTGAGTTTGATATATTATTCAGAAGTTATGATTACATTTCTAATGCTCAAAAATTAAAGTTATTTCTAGAAACACTAAAATGGAATGCACTAAGATGGTTTATGAGTCTTGGAGGCCATGTAATCACAACATGGGACCAAATGAAACAGAAATTCCTGAACAAATACCAGGACTATTGCCGAACAAGAGAAAAGAGGGAGGGGCTATTCAAGATGATGCAGAAAGAGGATGAAAATCTGGAGGACTTTGTAGAAAGGCTACAATACAATCTACAAAGATCCAGTCACCCCAATGTAAGTAAAGACATTCTTAAAACTATATTATTAAAAGGAGTAAGGGATGGTTGTCTAGATATGCTGAACATGCTTGGAAAAGGGGACATATCTAAGGAATCATACGATGAAATTGTTAACTTATGCAAAAGATGTTCAAGAGGAGCTTCAAGAAATAGATCAAACAACAGGGACACCACATTTTCAAGAGTCCAAAAATCAGCCAGTGGGGGAGCAACAAGAGCCGAGATAGGTAATTTACTTGAAGGTTTCAAAAC
>JASDQU010107775.1:81114-94628 GCA_032191745.1 Picea mariana
TGCACAGACTACATGACTAAATGGGTGGAAGCCAAAGCACTCCACAGAGTGACCAAAGAAGCAGTTATAGATTTCTTATTTAAAGACATCTTCATCAGATTTGGAGTACCAAGAGAATTAGTTACAGATGGAGGACCTCCTTTCACTTCTCATGGCTTCAAAGACACCCTTCACAAATATCATATTCAGCATAGAATGACTACAACATACCACCCCCAAGCCAATGGACAAGTGGAAAGCACAAAAAAAGTAATAGAATCCATTCTCACAAAAACAGTGAAGGAAAATAGAAAGGATTGGTCCTACAGGCTCCCTGAAGCATTATGGGCCTACAGAACTACCTGGAGAAACACTACAGGATTCTCTCCCTATGAATTAGTCTATGGAAAGAGTGTTGTCTTTCCTATGGAATTTGAAATAAAAACCTTAAGGACTGCCTTAGTTGTCAACCTTGATTTGACCGATGCACAGACAGTCAGGTTGCAGCAGCTTAATGAATTGGAGGAGAAAAGACTAGATGCCATTCAACAAACAACCATAATCCAACAACAAAGATCAAAATGGAATGACAAAAATATCAAGAACAAGCAGTTCCAAAAAGGTAATTGGGCCCTACTATATGACTCTCGGTTCAAGGAATTTCAAGGGAAACTGCGCACAAGATGGCTTGGACCGTACGAAGTAGACACTATTTTCCCCAATGGAACAATAAGGCTCCTCACAATCGATGACTCCAAAAAACCGTTACTTGTAAATGGTCATCGGCTCCGTCTGTACCAGCACCCTATTTCCAAAGAAGATTTTAAGGCTGTATGCATGGCAAAATCCCATTACCTCTTCTTAGAGGAGGCCTCTACCCCTCATTGCAATTAATTCTTTTAAGTTAATTTCTTTAGAATTAGATTAGATTAGATTTTATTTACTAATAATCCCTGTCAAGAAATACCATGTTACAATCGATTTTTGCAGATTCCCGATCGACGCACAGGAAAGGACGATCCTACTTCACAAAGAAACGAGCTTGCCCGATGCTGAAACACCACTGTTCAGCACTTTTTAACTTTCCTTTGTTGCTGAAACACCATTGTCAGCAACTTTTCATCACTCTCCCCATCGCTGAAACACCGTTGTCAGAAACCCCATGTCATTTTCCCATTACTACAATTCAGCAATTCCTCACTTTCTTCATCGATGAAACAACACCGTCCAGCAGTTGTTTCGCCCCATTATTTCTAGTGCTGAAACACCATTGTTCAACACTTTTTGACTTTCCTCTATTGTCGAAACACCACTGTCAGCAATTCGTTCCCTTTCCTTCATTACTGAAACACCTCTACCTCCAACCCCACACCTATCCCCCCATCACTGCTCAACAACCTTTTACCACTTTCCCCCATTTCCTTACCATTCTTCATCAACGAAACAACACCGTCAAGCAATTGTTTCTCCTTTTCTTTTCTGTTGCTGAAACACCATTGTCAACAACTCTTCATCATTTTTCTTGATGCTGAAATACCAATGTTCAACACTTTTGACTTTCTTCCGATGCTGAAACACCACTGTTCAACACTTTTTGTTCTCCTTATTGCCAAAACACTATAGTCCGACAATTCCTCACTTTCTTCATCGACGAAACAACACCGTCCAACAATTGTTCCGCCCCATTTTTATTGTTGTTGAAACACCATTGTTCTGCAGTTCTTCACATTTTCTCATCACTGAAACAACACCATCCAACAATTGTTTCGTTCTTCTCTGTTGCTGAAACACCAATTTTTCAACATCATCTGTCAGCAAGCTTTTACGCTCTCATACTATAGTCCGTCCTTCCAGTCAACAAATCCTTGATACAATTCATAAATCAAAGTCTCCGCCACGACTGTTGAACAGGCATGATATTTTGTTTGCAGAACGAATCAAAAGGTAAGGCGAGGTATGTAAATTTTATGTAATACAGTTAGGCTATAGCTAATGAGAAGATTCTAAAACCATTATGACCACTCAAGTTCAATCATTACTAGCCACACTTGACAGGAGGGGAGGACACATCAAATCTTCGATACCATCATTTCACACAAATTCACCACCGCCATTCCTATTTCACCACCCTTTCACGTATTTGACCACATTTTTCATAACATCACTCGGAAAAATCACTCTGTGCAGAAGCTGATACTCAAACTCTCCGATGCTGTATCCTACAGAGCTGGTAGCTATGGGAGGCTCTATCATACGGAATGAGCCCACCACCACAGCGCTGTTAGAACATTATCCAGTAGCTTATCAAATCTTTCAGCAGGCAGGATGGCTCAATTACTTTCAGAGACTCCAGGGGTATAATGAACAACAAGTCCTGCAATTCACCCAAAACCTTTAGGAAGACCATTCTGTCATCCAAGGGGTCTGAATTTTAGTAACAGAAGAAGATATAGCACAGGTCTCAGGCCTCCCTACCGACGATATTCACATGTTCATCCGTAAACATATCATTCAGAATGCCCAGCAGAACTTCTTCTTGCCAGAAGAACAAATTGAATTTAAAGGAAGGGGTGTTCAACTCAGCTCATTGCCACCCCCATGGCTGGAAGTTGCAAGATTCATCAAACAGTACCTAACCTATGAAGGCTGATACCAGGTAGTTTATCAATATGACTTTCTTCTATTGTCTCATTTAAGGCATAATAGACGGGTCAATATTCCTTATTATTTGCTGGGTTGTTTGAAAAATATGGTGCATTACTGCAGAAAGGCTAAAGATCCCACCCTTTGACTCACCCATCACCGTCCTGTCCAACTACTCATCCAAAGGGGTTTTTCCCAACAAAACCCTCCACTAAAAAACCTACCCATAAACCCCCAAGTAGCTGCCGAAATTCCTAAAAACCTCCAGGAGCAGCAACCGCAAAATCCCCTAGACTCTCCAGAAGTACCCAATAGCCCGCCCACAGAACCAACCAGACCAATCAATCCCTCTACCATACCAAGCCCGCCTCATACCTTACCAGAATCATCCACTCCTGCCCTTCATATTCTTAGTGACGACTCTAAGCCAAAGAATTCCCCCTGCCCCATCATTGAGGAAAGATCCTCATGAAAACAAAAACAAATTCCCTTCTTAACGCCCTTCTTATGAAAAAAGTGAACAAGAGCCTCAACAAGGCCACCCATTATTGCCACTACCCTTGATCCCCAACCCATTCGACTGATACCCCGTACACCTCTAACCTCCCAAACCCCAGGATCTTTTCCTATTCCACCCACGGGCACTGAAACACAAGAACCAGATGCTCAGGGTGTTGCGACATCATCTGTCTCAAATAAAGTAGTTGAAACAAAATAACCAGCTATCCATTCCATAGCTAAAACACAAGAACCAGCTGCCATTCAGTGGCTAAAACACAAGAACCAGCCATAGCTTCCACACAAGAACTAGCTATGGCTGAAACACAAGAACCAACTGCTGATATTGAAATTGAGATACAGGAATTAGAGGTCTAGGGTGATATAACACTACTCTCCTCAAATAAAGTAGATGAAACACAAGAACCAGCTACCCATTCAGTGGTTGAAACACAAGAACCAGCCATAGCTGCCACACAAGAACCAGTTACAGCTGAAACACAAGAACCAACTGCTGATATTGACATTGATATACAGGAATCAGAGGTCCAGGGTGCTGCAACATTACTTTCCTTACATCAAGAAGCTGAAACACAAGAATCAACTACCATTCCTGTAGCTGCTCCACAAGAACCAGCTAGTGAGGCTGTGACTGCCACACAAGAACTAGTCATCCCTCAACCAGAACTAACAATGGCCTCTGTCTTGAAATAAAATGAGTTTTTAAAGTCTGAACTAGAAGCATACAAGCAAGAATTAGCCAGGGCAAAGGAAGCATACGAGAAGGAACTTAACTTGCACACCCTAGCTCGTATAGAAACCATGTCAGAAGGGACTACAACAGAGAGCCTGTGTAAAGAATATATGTGTTGTCAATGTGGGGATATTTACTATCAAGTAGGCTATAAAGTAATTCAAGTCCCAGTGTCAGGAGCTCCCCCTACTCCTTCAACTTTTGTAGTCAAAAAGGAAGAACCTGCTGTTACACAAGAACCAGCTATAGCTGTCACACAAGAACCAGCTACAGCTGAAACACAAGAACCAACAGGACCTCCCAAGATTAAGACTGAGCCCTGCATTGCAACAAATGAAGCCCCTGCTTTTGTCAACAAAGTTGTACAGACAATGCCTATGGAGGAATTCACACCTCCCAGCCAGATAAATCTCCACACTTTCATGGAACAATCTACTCAGACCTTACCTCACCCCACTACTTGCAACGCTGAAACACAGACCCAACTATGGGATGAGCAGGCAACAATACAAAAATGGAAGAAAGAGTATGCTGCAACATAGGCCAAAATCCTGCAAGAGCACAGACAAATCTGGATAAATCATACATACTCAAATTGGGAAGGTTTAGAGAAGACACGCCAGGAAGCTCGTACCCTTAAGAAACAGAACAAATAGTTGAAAGGCAGAATGGCCCGGGTGTTTTACCTGACACAAAAGCTATTGGCTACAAGGAAACCATCTTGCAACTACTCCTTGTTCCTTATGGAGTGACTCACATGGTTTCAGATCAAATCAATTATAGAAGGCAAACCCTATGCAGTACTACACCCAGCAGATTTTGTCAAAACTTTCACAGAAGCATCTGCTAGGGATCAACACCTCCTTTGTGAGGCATATTTCCATAACGAAGCCATTCCTGAGAATAGGCAGCTGAACCTTAATCCTCTTATTGGGGACATTTAGATTCAGGCATTCACCTCCTTTCTCCACAATCAAATCATTTGGCAAGATGACTTCATGGCTGCTAAACACAATGAAGACAATCGCCTTCTATGGATGAGACCAGAACCACAAAATGCAGCCACCTTTGTCATAGAATATTATGAGTTCTTAAAGAAACCAGGTGTGACTGAACATGTTCAGCAGCTACAATCAACAGTGCTCCAGGATTGTCAGCACATCATCAGATCCATAGAGATTCCTGCCCTCCAGGAAAATAACCTGTTTTGGCAGCAATCCACTGAGAAAAGACAAGAACACAATCCTTTTTGCCCCACCAACCTTGAGGTAGCAATCTCCAGGGTACCTAACTACATCCAGTGTGCTCAGCAATGTGCTGAAAACTGGATAGGGTACCAGTTTTATTTTCCTATCCTCTGGTTGCCAATAGAAAGATATCAAATTAATTATAAGCTGCCTAAGAAGACAGAAATAGCAGCATGGAAAAKATTACAGTGGGTCCAAGGGTTCAGAATGCCAATGAACARTACCTCCCAGAKCTACTTCTTGAGTAACTYACACGCTCAGAGTCGGTATCCAGACTCTGATTCAGAGTGAAGTTKCCTGAGGACATGCAACAYCTTGAGTTGGGGGGGATGTTARGACCACACAATGTACATTTTTGCCCATAMTTTTTGCCACTATTACACTCTTGATCACCCACATTTAAACTCATATTATCACTTTATCTGATCATTCCAAAGGTATACAACGTCCCTTCTCATTACTATACGTTTAATCTRTTTTGCATAATATTTTACATCACTCTYGTACTTAACCATTGATTAGAAATGTATAAGTGCTGAAACAGTTCAAACTGCAGATGAGCATTTGAGGCCTGTTGCTGAAACAACAATTCACAGAAGCTGTTACACAGTCCAGGGTCATAGATGCTGAAACACAAAGCTGTTACACAATCCAGGGTCGCAGATGCTGAAACACAGAGCTGTTACACAGTCCAGATTCACAGATGCTGAAACACAGAAGATCAACGACACATAGGAAGCTGTTACACAGCCCAGGACCAACGATGCTGAAACACATGGGAAGCCGTTACACAGTCAATGGTCAACAACAACTCTACAACAGTTGCACCGTGAACAAAGCACCAACCATCGCTCCTACATGAGAATGCTGAAACAGTAAAGAGCGCAAATCCCATGGCTGAAACAACCCATGATTTGCGATGCTGAAATAGCATCAGCAGCAGTGAGAAAGAACTGTTACTCTAGGCGTGACAGCAACACCTCATTCAACACTTGTAATAGCATTCTGATGCACGAGACTAGGACATCCTATTCTGGTTTAGAAATTTGATCTGACTAAGAATAGGACTCAGATATACACTGTAATTTTTTATCAATTGTATCGAAGGGATTCCCTCTCTAAATAAGAGGAAATCACCATTCAAGGGATCGAATTTTTATGTATTAAGAAAGCTTCAGAGAGAGGGACGTACTTCATTTTCCAGATTGTAATATGATCTATTGATAGATGAATAAAAGACTGTTTTGAGCATCCTTCTCTAGCTTTTTCGTCTCAGGGGAATCTTGTGAGAAGGGAGGGCCCACCTTCTTCACAAGATTCACCCGTTAGTTTTATAGTGTGATTAGTGTAGTTTCTGTTTATGCCTTGATTAATGTTTGTCTTGTTGAAACACTACTTGTGAATTCTGCTTTGCTGGAAGACTACCGAACTCTGTCTTGTTAAGAACTTTATTCTATTGAATTTTACATTGTTTTCACGAAGTTCATAATCATTTTAATTAGCAATCTTGTGCGATGATTTTATGAGGTTTGCTAATTAGAGACTGGGTTAAAGGTCCCTTCTTAATGGAAGGGATTAGAAGGTCCTGTTCTCTATAGAATTAGTTAGCTTTCAGTTATTTTCACAAGTGTGCTAATCAGAGACTGGGTTAAAGGTCCCTGATTAATAGAAGGGATTAGAAGGTCCCGTTCTTTGTAGAACTAGTTAGATTTCAGTTATTTTCACAAGTGTGCTAATCAGAGACTGGGTTAAAGATCCCTGCTTAATGGAAGGGATTAAAAGGTCCTATTCTCTATAGAACTAGTTAGCTTTCAGTTATTTTCACAAGTGTGCTAATCAGAGACTGGGTTAAAGGTCCCTGCTTAATGGAAGGGATTAGAAGGTCTTGTTCTCTGTAGATAGAGTTAGCCTTCTATGCATTAATGTTTTCATGAAAGTGTGTTAATCAAAAACAAGGTGCTAGAGTTCCTGCTTGGGAATAAGGGTCATGTTCTCTGGTTACAGAATAGTTGTTCTTTCCTGTTGCAGTTGTTATTTTAATGTAATCTTGGATTCTTTAGATTAATCTTTAAAAGCTCTACAATAGGTAGGTTTCTTTCCTGTAATTCAAGTCAGAACTTCAGTTCATTCAAGGCAAGTGTGATTAATATAGTTTCCTTTACTACAACTCTAATTTGCTTTTGGAATTGAGCATATATAGTGCGTGGTTACCTTTGAAATAAACAGACTTCCCTGGGTTGATAATTTATTTAGCACTTGATTGTTTGAATTAATTAAGCAATTATAGTGACCAACACCATCCTAATGGATGTGGATTCTTGTGAGGTATTGTCTTCAAAACCATCTTCTTAACAATTTCTTCAATTATTAGGTTAAATTGAAATCCACTGTCAAATAAAGTATCTACCTTGGTATTCTTGACTATATCTCTAACATGAAAAGCTCACTTATTTTCTTTTGATCAATATCACTTTCCAATTTGGTGGATTGAACTGGAGACTTTGAATTGATAGTTGATATAACTTTTCTCCCTATGGCCATGATCTTAGATTCATCTCTGGTATCCAACCTTATATCTTAATGAGATGATGCAACAATCTTTTGCTTCCCTTTATTCTTGAATTTCTTTGATTGTAATTTTGGATGTAGCTTCCAACGTTGTGATTCCTCATGTCCCTTTTTCTTATAGTGGGAACATGTAGGTATTTCCTCAACTTACTTCACTATGGATGATTTATTACTCTTCCATTTTCCTTTCAGTTTCTTTTCAAACTTTTATGGCTTCACATATAAACTCACATGCTTACCCTTACTAGCCTCTAGATGTGTAGCTTGAACTTACACCTTATCAATGTTATTGGGGCTAAAAATTAAGATAGTATGAAGAAGATATGAGTGCATTCCACCAATATAATTCAGAAGTGTTTCATGAGTATACAACATAATTCCTAATGATAATTCCTTCTTCTGGAATTCCTATGTATATGCCTGAATATTTTGACCTTTACTTTGTCTTAGATGTTGCCATTCGATAATTTTTATTTGTGTATGTGCTAGTGGATAGAATGTTTTACTTATATCCATAGTAAACTTTATGTCTTGGTATAGGGGTCATTAATCCAAGGGAAATTTCACCTGCCCGCAAGGGAATATTTCCATAACAGATTTTAGTTCTATTACCAAAATATTCCCCTGTGGACATGTGAACTTTCCCTTGTATTCCTGAACCCTATACCAMGACAAAAAATTTCATTTGGACACTACCATTCCTATAAATTCAATTTGTSCATCGAAAAAGAGAGAAGGATGGGAAGTGTGATGTACCTCTTTTATGACATTTATCCTAGATACTCCAATCCGTGAGCTCGATCTGACTCTCGGTACTTGCAATGGACAACACGAGACAAATGACTATCTACTACTCTAATGGATTAGAAAAAGCAAATTTATATACGTGGATTAAACCAATCAATAGACAAGAACATATGAATACATACTTGAAGGAAATAGAACAAGTATAGTAGGTGAGAACTAAGAAAACTTACAAACCACGAATGATGTCAGCTGCAAGTCCTCCAAGCTCTCCTTGTCTAGACCCTTGCCTGAATCTCAATATCAAGGTGATGATGCTCTCTTCTAAGACTAGAGGTTTGATATGCTCCAGTTCTGTATCTCCCAATGTTCAATATGAACCAGATAGATCATATATTTTGAACTAAATCTTCAATGTTCAACCCTTTCAACCTTGGAATGGCCTCCTTTTATAGGCTTGGGAGGCTTAACCACAATGAGTATATTTTGGGATTAGTTGAGGATATGACTCCTTTAGGTTAGGATATAATCCTAGGATAGTGCCATAGGATAAAATTCGATACAATCCAACCTCATCTCCAAGAGTTGGCCCTTAGAAAGAGGCAGGATTCTCCAAATTTTCCTCTAACCAAAAGTAGTTCTCTCTTATAGTTAGAGACGGAGCGCTAGTTTCCAAAAGTTGCAATCCATAAATAAGGTAAGGGGCATGCTACCCCATGGGGTATGACTCCCCCAACATGTCCAGGGGAGCACTACCCTTCAAAAACTCCCAAAAAATGGTCAATTTTCCAAAGAAAAACCATGTTTTGTCCTTGAAATGATGGGTTTCTTCCTCCAATATGACTTAGGGATCATGGAAAATGTTATTTGATGGTTTCAATGGGTTAAAACACATATAAACACATGGAAAAGTTCACGTGACACTTAGTAAGGTGTATATGGCACTTGACGACGCTTATCAAGGTGAATACGACACTTTAAAACATTTGTGACACTTAGAGTGAGATGCGTAAGTGTGTAATTTTGACATGTAACACCAAGGGGGTGGGGGCTATCCCTCGACCCCTTTTTCTCCCAAAATGAAACTTTATACAAATTCAAATATAATTTAAAACATGTTATGTTAAGTAACATGCATGAGGCATGATGGTAATGGAGGCTTTGTGAAGACTTTGGTAGGTCATGAGTTTTACCCCCATCAATTCCCATGATATTTTGATAAACCACAACCAATATAGGCCAATGGGAGGTCACCACATGGTGGATTCTCATTGGTTATCCCTTACCATGTGTCAACATGTGATTTTTCTACCTGTATGTATGGAATTTCCTAGTCAGTTTCCAACCAATGTGCCATGTCACCTATACCATCATGTGCCACATGTCACCCTTGTTGTGGTGACATGTGTCACCCTTTTGAATTTTCCCTTTAACGTTTTTCCAATTTTGACTGGAACTTTGACCGCTCATAACTTTTTCATAGACTCTGTTTGAGGAGATTTTTGCGTTGTTAGAAAGATATCACCAAGATCTATGCATTGATGGAGGTTCTGAGAGAATTTGGTACATTTGAATTTTTAGCATTTCTGAACCATTTTGGACCTTTGTGGATGTTTTGGATCCTCCTAGACCTCTATGAGCATTCTCAGATCCTCCTGGATTAGTAGTACCCTACAAGTCCCATGAAATATATCACCTCTGTGACATTCCTTGGTGTTGGCCATCCTTCAAAGGATTTTATCTTCTCTGGGTCCATGGCTATCCCTTCCCTTGAAATGATATGACTTAGTTAATGAATCTTCCTCTGGTAGAATGAGCACTTGCTCAAATTTGCATATAGTTGATGTTCTCTCAATAATTGTAGAACCATAATCAAGTGTTTCTTGTTTTCTTCTTCAAAATTCCAGTAAATAAGTATGTCATCCAAAAATACAATGACAAACTTATCTAAGCATTCTTTGAAAATAACATTCATTAAACACATGATGACAACTAGTGCATTTGAAAACCCAAATGGAACTACTTTAAACTCATAATGGCCATACCTCATTCTGAAGGTTGTCTTATTGATGTCTTCCTCTTTAATTTTTACTTGATGATAGCCTGATCTGAGGTCAATATTAGAGAATAGTTTTCATCTTTCAATTGGTCAAAGAGAGCATATATCCTTGGAAAAGGTTACTTGTTCTTCACTGTTACCTTATTTAGCTACTCAAATTCCATGCATAGTCTCAACGTTCCATCATTTTTATTCAAAAATAATACTAGGGAACCCCAACGTGACACAATCAGGCATATATACCCCTTCTTCAAAATGTCTTCAAGCATCATTTTCAATTCTTTCAGTTCTGGTGTACTCATCCTATAAGGAATCTTAGATATTGGGGATGTGTTGAGTGCTCAACACACCCTAAAAGCCTTATGAAATTTTATCACTTTTTGGGTACCACTTGTTTTCTTTACTTTCTAAATCGATCTCACTTTAGGGAATGGTTTATATTTGTTTTGTTTTAATGAATCTTATCATTAAGTCAGGTTTGTTTAAACTTATGAAACCTCATGTATAAAAGAACTTGGCATCCGAAGTAAGAATCGACAACTAACATTGCACCTAACGTGCTTAGGTTCAGCGTTGGAAAAATTCAAGCATATAAAGAGACCACACAATTACATTAGTCATTGAATGTTGATCCCCATCGGCATCGACAGAAGGTGGAGTTGGTTTGTGTAAGTTATTCGCATGAAGTTTCAAGAGATAGTCGATCCCCTTCGGCATCGACAAAACACGGGAAGGATAGGCATTGATGAAGGACATAAAGAAATCATTGATCGCTGATGACCGATGCTCTTTATCGGGGTCAAGGAAATATAGAAAGGTTAAAACAATCATTTTGTCTATGAAAAACATATTGATGATCGAGGATCCCTGATGCACTTTCAGCATCGGGACTTTTTCAAGAGAGTCATTCCAAGATCACTTGGGTAAGTTTATCGTTGATCTTTGATCCTCTATACTTTTCAGCAATGACAAGATAGGATTGGGTTTTAGAACATATATCTTAAAGAAAGCCCTGATTCTGATTAACATGAGCAAATGGATTCATTGTTCTCGAATGTCGCATGTCTTTATCACATAAGGGTGTTGTACGACCTAGTTTTGTCTCAAGTTGCAAGATACCAGATATATAAAATATGCAGAACAGAAATAAAATGCTAGAAATGGAAGACTAACATTAAAATATCCAGCATAATATTCACAATAACACATAAATGATATAAGAATAGAAATAGAAATAGCACTTTGATTCAGAAAGCAATGTTCACAGGCAATGTTCACAAGCCTCTTCGAGGGGGAAACCTCCAATCGAGCAGTGCTCTATTACAATAATCTCTAAGCTAGGGTTTTCATACCCTTGACCCTTATTTATACTAAATATGTCTATTAAGAGAAGCATCTAGAGGAAGATNGACCTTAACATGTTCGTCCCCTTAAAAACAACCTTGTCCTCAAGGCTTGAGATGTGTAAATTGTTGCAGAATGGTAGCTGGTTCCCAAGTGGCATCTGCTGGAGTCATATCTTTCCACTGTACTAGCACTTCCTTGATGGTTCTCTGACACAGGTGACACTCACGCTGGTCCAAAACTGATTCTGGCTGTAGCCAAATGGATCCTTCTTCAGCTAACTCTGGAAGGTTGGTTTGAACTTGGCACCTGGTTCCAATCACCTTCTTCAAGCATGAAACATGAAAAACAAGATGTAGCTTCGACTGACTGGGCAGAGCTAACTGATATGCGACTTGTCCCACACGCTTGAGAACTGTGTAAGGGCTATAAAATTTAGGTGCTATCTTCTGACAATGCTCGACCTTGAGGGAAGTTTGCTTATATGGTTGCAGTCTCGGAAACACCTGATCCCCTTCTACAAATTGACGTTCAGAGTGACCTTGATCTGCTTGTTGCTTCGTTCTATTCTATGCCATGACCAAGTTCTCTTTAAGGGTATGAAGGATATCCTCTCGGACTGTAAGTGTTTGGTCAACCACCTGGACCTTCGAGGTACCTGGTAAGTATGAGAGAATTTAAGGTGGCTTCTGTCCATATACCGCTTCAAAAGGAGTCATGCGAGTGGTTGTATGGTATGTAGTGTTGTACCACAATTCGACGAGGGGTACCCATTTAGCCCACTAGTGTTGTTTTTCAGAGGCAAAGCACCTCATATATGTTTCCAAACACTTGTTGACAACTTCCATTTAACCATCCGTCTGGGGATGATAAGATGAGCTGAGATGCAATTGTGTGCCTTGTAGCTTAAACAGTTCTTGCCAAAAATTTCTTGTGAAAGTTGGGTCTCGATCAAAAACAATAGAGTGTGGCATGCCATGAAGCTTGAAGACTCGGTCCATGAAAATTTGAGCCACCGTGGATGCAGTGAATGGGTGGTGGAGAGCACAAAAATGATCATACTTGGAAAGGCGATCCACCACAACCATTATGATTGATTTATTCCTCGATTTGGGTAAGCCTGTAATAAATTCCATAGAGATATCCTTCCAAATAGCAGGGGGAATCGGAAGTGGTTGGAGGGTGCCTGGAGATTTGACTGTTTCTCCCTTGTTGCGTTGACACATCTCACATTCAGCGACAAACTTACGGATGTCCTGTTTCATACCATCCCAGAAAAAAGAATGTTTGACTCGGTCATATGTTTTGGTGAACCATGAGTGCCCCACTGTGGGTGTAGCATGAAGCTCAAAAAGCACCGTGGATTTGAGCTGGGATTGTTTACTTAAATACACGCAACCTTTGTATCGAAGCTCATCCTGGAGCCAGGAGTACCCTAGGGGAGCCGGAGCCTTGTTCTGTAGTTGCTGGATCAGATGCAAACTTTTGGGATCTTGAAGCCATTCCTGGTGCACAGCTTGGAGCCAATCGAGTACAATGAAGGAAAGAGAAAAAAGGGATCCTTCGTCTTCATATTTCTGGGACAGTGCATCCACCATGACATTGTCTTTGCCCTTCTTATAAATGATCTCATAATCATATCCAAAGAGCTTAGTCACCCATTTTTGTTGTTCCTGGG
>JASDQU010107775.1:98719-116686 GCA_032191745.1 Picea mariana
CAGCTACGGGGTTATACTTTGGTCTGAAGAATGCTATAGTGATGAAATCCCCAAATTCTTAACCAGAAAGAAATGTGTATTTAATTGGCAACCCAAACACAGATGTGCAACAATAGATCTCGTCGGTTTAATTTGTTTATGTTTATGTTTATGTTCCCCAAGGGTTAGGTATTCAAGGGTTCTACAGACAAGGGTTTTCCCTGTGCTATAGCTCTCTAATATACGTGCGGGGTCCAACAGTAGTACTTGTCCCAATATCTCAGGGCACTAACTAAGGAGGATAGACCATACCCTTAGCCGTACTACCCGACTACCCAGGTACTAGAGAGTATCTTCCCGAGTGTTGTTCTCGGTGACACTATAGTAGTCCAGCGGTCGATAGGTTTATCTAAAGAGGGCTTCAAGAAATCTAGGTCGATCTGTACACAGGTGCTATCTGATGCGCTACCACTCGAAGGGGTACCAACAGGGGTTACAAGGGTGGCCAACATATGTGCACTTAAGAACCACTTGTATTTCCTGCATGTATGAATCCCTCAACCGTAGGTTTATGCGTGTAATGACAGATCTCTGTGGCTTAAAGATGTCGAAATACGTCTCTACCCTGGAAAAAAATACCCACAATTTCTGCCAAGGAAAGTGCTCTGATACCACTTGCAAGATACTAGATATATAAAATACGCAGAACATAAATAAAATGCTAGAAATGGAAGAATAACAGTAAAATATCCAGCATAATCTTCACAATAACACATAAATGATATAAGAATAGCAATAGAAATAGCACTTTGATTCATAAAGCAATGTTCACAGGCCTCTTCGAGGGGGAAACCTCCAATCGAGTAGCGCTCTGTTACAATAATCTCCAAGCTAGGGTTTTCATACCCTCGACCCTTATTTATACTAAATATGTCTATTAAGAGAAGCATTTAGAGGAAGATCCTTCTAGAAGTGGAAGCTTCTATTAGGTCTTCTTACATCCGCCTTATTCTATTTTATTGAAAGGCCTTATTAATATTGACCTTTATTACATCTGAATACATTGATCTACCTATGAGCGGGTTAGGACCTTAACACAAGTCATATTAAGGTTCCTTGGGTTCTAGTCACACCTCCTAGTCAACTTTGACACGTCAGGTCTGTACGACAAGATTGATCAGTGTTGAAGCTTTTGCAAGAACTTATCAACTAAAAGTGCTCAAAGCATAATCCCGACCCCCGACTTACCAACTGAACTAGAGAAATTATGGGATGTTTGCGACATAAGATACGATCGAACTTAGACATTTAATAGACCAATTAATGCTTGATCCCTCATTTGTGGCTACCTCGTGCACCAATTGAACAACAAAAATTTGAAATCGTTTATATTCCACGTTACAACTCGCGTGCATGCCATCAACCAACAATGAATTTAATTTTAAACTTATTTGAAGATCTGGCAGCAAATTTAATGAAATTACACTCATAACCTGAATTGAATGGCTGATGCGACAAGGTAAGTTCATCTCTGTTTAAATCTCTAGAATTTTTTTGAACAGATTCATTTTGCGCATAATTTTGAATTCTAGAACATCTGAAGGAACAAATCGAGCGTATGGATAATGTGTTGATCCTCAGATCATCAAAGATAGGTTAAACAAGCTACAAAGGTATGTGTTCAAGTTTGTCAAATTCGGCAGTCATGATTTATATATGCATTCAATTTTCTTGCATAGTCTCTAAACTATATTCTAGCTGCAAGTAAGATGTTGCCGAGAAAGCCAACCACCAAACACTCACCAAGAGCACCGAAGATAAAATAGGTTGAAATAGGTGAAGGTTCTTCTCCAGGGACCACAAGGCAGTTGGAGTACACTCCCAAAGTGGAGCCTGTCATTAAAACATCAACAAAGAAATATTTTGTCCAACCTCCAGTCTTTGGGGATATAGAGGAAAGCACCGTATCCAAGGTAATTCTCCCACATTGGGAGGAACGTTTCAATAGAATCAACAGAGAGGAGAACCCAGAGTATATCCCACACAAATACCCAGACGTAAGGGCGCTCAAATGATCTTATTTGCATATGGTATCCAGCAGAACCCCATTTTTTCCTTGCATAGAGGTTTTGAAGTGGCTAATCGACCATACAGACACACATAAATGTTTAATAAATGATGATAATGGCGGGTGTGTTATATTTTTTCTTGCGAAAAAAATCCAGAAATACTACAAGCTCAGGGACCTAGAGGAGAGACTAAACACAAACTTCGTGGTGAAGTTCTACAAATTCCATGACACCAGCCGGCTGATGGCCTCATTGTGGAAGGAGGAAAATAAGTTTACCAACCACAACAATGGCTTGTATGGGACATTTAACTTGAGGTAGACATACATCTATTTGATGGCTCTCATATGCCAACTGTATGGAGAGAAATACTGCTCCAAGTTTTCAGAAGCATGGATGGCCTTGGCATAAACGGTGGTGATTTTCAGAAGCAGATTCAACTGAGGAGCAATAATTTCTAAACAATTGAGAATCTATGTACAACAAGATCAGATGCAGAAAGAAGGGGAAGCACCCGCTTTCCACATGGCCTCTTACTTGCTCGATGTTATCTATGTGAGAAATGTCTTCGTCGACATGAATCTAAGATGGCATGTTGCAGAGCTCCCTTTTCACATTTATTTCAGCATACTCTGGGAGAACAGGTACAAAAAATCCTACGAACTCATCTGCGATGAATTCATCACTCGTATTCATTTTATTATTTTTAATAAGGAATTCCCAAGATTATCTGCAACAGATAAGAAAATGGTAGTGAAGGTAGGCCACTAGTGTTTAGACGAGCTCTCAACCTATATTAGGGTGTTTGGGGCCACCGAAGCACCACATATCCTACCCACTCATGTTCCAGACTGACTTGTTGTGGGAGAAATATGCTATTAGACTATCCTGCAGGGATATAATGCCACATTAGTCAAGGAAAAGAAGCGGGATTTCATACCCTATTATTTCCATGTGGGATTTTATCCGGTAAAGGATATTGCTCAAGCCAAACAAGAAGGGTGGAGCCAACTTGAATCCAGGTTCCCGACATGCCAATTCCACAAAAATGACCCTAAAGCCTTGGTCCTCCAACACGATTCATATGTATCATCTCATTGGCCATACGCTCATGATACGTTTGAGGATGAAATTTTCACAGAGTGCACCCAGGACTAGGACGAGGTAGTACAGAGAATGGCCAACCCAAATATGACTAGGTTCAAGGCCATGAGCATGGATGAACATGTGGAGACAATAGAGAAATCGTCTCAAGAGGCCCTTGGATCCAGGGAAGAAATTAGACCGATAGAGACCACACAGACATAGAGAAGGGGATTAATCTTGCTAGAAGGGGAACATAGAATCATTGATCAATTGCAAAATGACCTTGATCTGATAGAAATGATGAGGATTCGTACTTATTCCCAATCAAAAGTTGAGGAAACCTCCAGGTCAGAAAAACCTGCAGTTCCAACATCATAGATCAGATCACTAAGGGAAATTTCGACCCATCTTGAGATAGCGAGGAAATCAGGAAGAAAAATATACCTTGTTCGACCTGATAACCATATATGATGAGGAGGAGAGTTCAAAGGTGTCCCTGGTAACACTAGTGCATATTACATAGGAGAAGGAACCTGAGAGAGCATCTACCCCGGGTCCCGATGCTCCATATTAGAGCCTTTTGTAGATTAGCATCAGGTTGAAATCTCCTTAGACATCGAGCTACTCGACATACGGGAACCCCAATGGATAACTTGAGGGATGATCTAGGATCAGGCGGAAAGAAAGAAGAAATTCCACAACAGGAAATTGACATTTCAACAGCCTATTTCCAAGTCATAAACCTACCCCTAGTTCCTCAGTTTTGACTGATACCTTACTGGTCGATGAGAAACAAACAAAATTCGATCCATTAGGACATATGGAAGAGGTTCATGAACCCAAATTAGAACAGATATACATAGTTGGGAGTCTAGGAAATATGATAACTTGGGGAGAACAAAAAATCCCCGAACTTGTTGATGAGGTCGCCGATATACAAGAAATATCATATGAATGAAAGAGAAAAGACATCATGAAGAGAACTACTAAGAAGAGGAGGCTTACGTTGGATAGTTCGATTCTCATCACCACAGAGGAAAATATGATCAGCATAGAACATGCCAAGATGTCCGAACTTATCTACCTAGGGATAGATATTACATATGCCACCTTGGATAGAGAAAGAAAAGATGAAGAGGAGTTGGTTGTTGTGCTAAAGGATTTGGATTTTCTGCGCCATTTGGAGAAATACTATTAGGACTCCACACCAGATATGATGTTTTTTAGAAGTGATTTCCAAGACACCTATAAAAAATTCATGAATGAACAACAACTTTTCACTGCAGGGATAACCGACTTCCAAGAATACACCCTTATGGTGCTAGCGACCTACAAGGACATGGAAATATGGTATGAGAAATCTCACCAAGCAGTGGAAAGAATTGATTACATCAGCGCGGCTCAAAAGGGTCGAGACACCAAAGAGAACGAAATTTGGGTGTTGATGGATAGCAGCATAGATCAGATCAGGAAAGTGACTGAATACTGGGTGAAAATGGCCTAGGAACCTTAGCAGTAGATTCAAGAAAAATGGGCCTATTGCGAAAGGAGATAGGTAAATATTAATCGGGAGATGAAAGACATCAGCCTTCTAGAATTTGGCTTACCTGAGGACTTTGTCGACTTGTATGACATAGTCAAGCAACATGCAGAAAAAGACTTGGCATGGACTGCAAAGATAGTAAAGGTGGTGAGCATGATTCCAGGTCAAGTACAACGGTTCATGGAGCATCCAATCAAGGAACAAGTAGTATTGCAACAGTTAAGTGTCAAAATAGTCAAGTATCAAACATGGGAAGTAGAAGTAAAATAATTTCTTTCAGCCCCAATGGATCAACATAGATTCCCATATGCCAACACATCTGAGGAACTCTTCGTCAAATGGTTGAAGTATGAGAAGAGTCATCCACTTCAATGAAACTATTCGATTATTCCTAGAAGATAGAGAGATGGAAGCACCATGTGGCAATGTTTTGTTTTAATTAGCTTGCACTTTTCATAGATATTTTTAGTTAATGATTTGTTATAAATAAGAGGATTTTCCTTTTAGTAAAGGTCAATGGGTTTTGCAAAGACCCTCATTTTTGGAATTGTAAAGAACTATTTCCGAACTACCTTAATTGAGAAGTCATGTTTAGAATTGGAGACAAATTTATGTTTTTCATCAAAGGCGTGTGTGATAGGATTTGAGGAGGAATTACTTCCGACTTTGTTTCATGAATGGATGCTGTAATGAGTAAGAGTTTTTGAATCTATTGATAGGTTATCTGTTTCAATATTTTTGAATTTCTTGTCTCTAATGATGAAAGAAAATCATTGTGTTAATGTGTGTTTAATGCAAGAGCTAAGTAAACTATTTTTCTTGCCATCAGTCTATTGCATGTATTTTTTCTCTTGATAATTGTATCCCAGTCAATAATTGAAATGCCATCAAGTTAATGTATTAGTACTGGGCTAGTCACAGGTATGAATATCTTTGTTTGCATGCTTGAGCACTAGGGTTATCCCAAGCTCAGCCTTCTTTAGTAGTTAAGAAACCCCCCATTTTATCAATTGGTTTATACCAGCACACATATTCTAATCATCCCCATCTAATAGGAGAAAATACAAAAGAGAACGTTTAAACTGAAGGAGGAACTTTCATAAGAAGATATCATGTCAATCACTACGTAAATCCCATTGATAAATTGGATGGATCGAATGATCTAGAGAACCATTCCACTATCAAACACTACCGATTCTAATTGGGCCTCGATGGCAGGTTTGGTTCCTTCTGTTGAGTCAAAAGGCTATAATACCCTTCAACATAATTGGCACTAGAAGGAGGGCTTGTTGAATGAATGGCTAACAATATTTTTGATATAATATTTCACACAACCTATAGATTCAAAACAACCCACATGCATGGCTAGTCATTTTCAAGACAAGCCACATACATTGAGTACTCATTAAATGCGTAACTCACCCCACGAGGAGTTGACCTAGTTCAGAAGAATCACAAGAGCTTACACCCAACAAATTGGATCATTACCCTTAGCTCCGTTACTTCCTCGTAGAAAACAAGTAAGTAGACCAGTAGTCGACACCCTCAACCAGGTTTTTTTTCACATAGTATAAGAACTGATAGATTTCTCCCTCACCGAGATCGAACATCCCCTTAATATAATTGATGAAACACCAGTTGGTAACTACTCTAAGCCTGACAATTTTGAATATGACGAGGAAGAGTTTGAATCAGATCATTCAGATTTGGAGTTAGATGACATGGAGGATAACAATGGTCATAATGAAGAAAGGGGAAACCCACCTCAAGATAATCAACCCTCATTAGCCAAAGATGCTTTGGCAATCCCCAGACAAGTACATAACCTCCCCTGACCTCCAGAAAAGTTACTCCCTAAATTTGACCCTGAAACCTCAGGATTGCATGAATACCATATTAAAAATTTCATGCTAGCTATTAGACTGATGAATGTCCAGCATGAATACGTAGTATGAAGGATTTTACCCTATACCTTTGAGAATTCAGCCTCCATGTGGTATTTTAAATTGCTTGTAGGGTCCATAACTAGTTGGACAAAGTTTCAAAAATATTTTTTAGACAAATTTGCAGAAGAAGCCACTGCAGGAGCTTTAATGGCCGAACTATTCGCCACCACCATGAGTTCAAAATAAAAGGTTAAAGACTTCAATCAACGATTTACCACTATCCTAAATAAATTTCAACCCAAAGCTAAACCCACTCAGGATTTTCAAATCAAAGTATATGCTAATGATCTCCCTGCTTCTATTTCCATGTTTGTAAAAAGGGATGCCAAGCATACCCTTGCTGAAAATTTTGAGGAAGCCAAAACAATTGAATTCCAAATGAAGGGATGTAAAGAGGGCCATGTCTCACTAGTTAAGAAGGAAGCTCAACCTCCACCCAGGAGAGGAATCTTGTTGACTGGACCCCCATGGAAACAAACAAAACAAGGTCCTGAAAAGGGAAGTGGAGACATAGAAGACCTACAACAAATGATAAAGAAGTTTCAAATGAAATCATAGAAATGAAAAGAAGTGTAGGGGAAGGAAACAAAGGCCAAAGGCCCTATAAACCCTTTTTTAAAAGAAACCCACTATTCAAAGAAATTGAACCTCCCCCAACCAACTTGAACATCGACCTAGAAAATGCAGCATCCGAATCTTTTTGTACTTATCATCAAGAGAAACATTTTGAAAGAGACTGCCCACAATGGTTGCATGCCATGAATTTGATGGCCAATTGGTTCCTAGACGAAGTTTCCCTTATCGAACAATTAAGCGGCTCAACGATGAATATATCTGATCAGGAAGAAGTTGACCTACCGGAAGAAACAAGCATGTTGTTGTGGGATCTTGACTTGCCAATGCCTTTCGATGATCTATTTGAGGTTCAAGAACCACCCAATGAGGTTTTGGTTGTTCAAACGCGAAGTAAGGGTCAGCCGGTCTCAAATGACTTTACCATTACGCAAAATTCGGGAGGAAAAAAAACATTTGATCACTCGAAAGAACATTTTGTCTCCCAAATAAATCCTATAAACATCCATACACGAGAATCACCCAAGATAGACTACAACATAGTAGAATATTTAAAAAGATTAAAGGCAAATGTATCGGTCATGGATATGTGTAGAATTCCCCAGCAAAAGGAATTTCTATTACAATCCTTGGATTCAGTAGAAACTCTTATAACAAGCACTGGACCAGGGGAAAATATATCCCCCACAGATCTAAAAAATAAACCAAATGTGAACACTTTCTCTGTAGACAAAAAAGGAAATCCTTTTGTCCCGCTGTTCCTCTTGACGTTTGAAGTCTTCAATAGAAACCTCCATAATTCTTTATTTGACTCATGGGCATCCTCTAATGTTATGCCATTATCTATCTGCAAGAAATTAAACACAGTCGCTCTCAAAAGTGATAAACGTGTGATACAACTGGACAAAACCTAGGTGAAATTTATTGGAGAACACAATGATGTCATGATCATTGTGTTCTCCAATAAATCGGGAGATGAAAGACATCGGCCTCCCATAATTTGGCTTATCCGAGGACTTTGTCGACTTGTATGACATAGTCAAGCAACATGCATAAAAAGACTCGGCATGGACTGCAAAGATAGTAAAGGTGGCGAGCATGGTTCCAGTTCAAGTACAATTATTCATGGAGGATCCGATCAGGGAACAAGTAGTATTACAGCAGTTAAGTGTCAAATTATCAATTATCAGGCATGGGAAGTAGAAGTAAAATAAATCCTTTCGACCCCAATGGATCAACACAGATTCCCATATGTCAACACATCTGAGGAACTCTTCATTAAATGGTCAAAGTATGAGAAGAGTCATCCACTTCAATGAAACTATTCGATTATTCTTAGAAGACAGAGAGATGGAAACACCATGTGGCGATGTTTTTTTTTAATTATCTTTCACTTTTCATAGCTATTTTTAGTTAATGATTTGTTATAAATAAGAGGATTTTATTTTTAGTAAAGGTGAATGGGTTTTGCAAAGACCCTCATTTTTGGAATTGTAAAGAGTTATTTCCGAACTACCTTAATTGAGAAGTCATGTTTAGGACTGGAGACAAATTTATGTTATTTATCAAAGGCGTGTGTGATTGGATTTGACGAGGAATTACTTCCGACTTTGTTTCATGAATGGATGTTGTAATGAGTAAGAGTTTCTGAATCTATTCATAGGTTATTTGTTTCAATATTTTTGAATTTTTTGTCTCTAATGATGAAAGAAAATCGTTGTGTTAATGTGTGATTAATGCAAGAGCTAAGGAAACTATTTTTCTTGCCATCATTCTATTGCATGTATTTTTTCTCTCGATAATTGTATCTCAGTCAATAATTGAAATGCCATCAAGTTAATGTATTAGTACTAGGATAGTAACAGGTGTCAATATCTTTGTCTGCATGGTTGAGCACTACGGTTATCCCAAGCCAGCCTTCTTCAGTAGTTAAGAAACCCCCGTTTTTATCAACTGGTTTATACCAGCACACATCTTCTAATCATCCCCATCTAATAGGAGAAAATACAAAAGATAATGTTTAAACTGAAGGAGGAACTTTCATAAGAAGATATCATGTCAATCACTACGTAAATCCCATTGATAAACTGGTCAGATCGAAAGATCTAGAGAACCATTCCACTATCAAACGCTACAGAGTCTAATTGGACCTCGGTGGCGGGTTTGGTTCCTTTTGTTGAGTCAAAAGGATATAAGACCCTTCAACATAATTGGCTCTAGAAGGAGGGCCTATTGAATGAATGGCTAACAATATTTCTGATATAATATTTCACACAACCTATAGATTCAAAAAATCCCACATGCATGGCTAGTCATTTTCAAGACAAGCCACATACATTGAGTACTCCTGAAATGCGTAACTCACCCTAGCAAGATGAAGAACATTTATTCCCTAAAATATTGTATGCTCTTTCCCACGAGGAGTTGACCCATTTCATAAGAATCACAAGAGCTTACACCCGACAAATTGGATCATTACCCTTATCTCTGTTACTTCCTCGTAGAAAACAAGTAAGCAGACTAGTGGTCGACACCCTCAACCAGGTTTTTTTTCACACAGTATAAGAACTAATAGATTTCTCCCTCACCGAGATTGAACATCCGCTTAATCTAATTGATGAAACACCATCTGGTAACTACTCTAAGCCCGACGATTTTGAATCTGACGAGGAAGGGTTTGAATCAGATCATTCAGCTTTGGAGTTAGATGACATGGAGGATAAAAATGGTCATAACGAAGAAAGGGGAAACCCACCTCAGGATAATCAACCCTTGTTGGCCAGAGATGCTCTGGCAATCCCCATATGAGTACATAACCTCCCCCAACCTCCAAAAAAGTTACTCCCTAAATTTGACCCTGAAACCTCAGGATTGCATGAAGACCATATTAAAAAGTTCATGCTAGCTATTAGACTGATGAATGTCTAGCACGAAGACATAGTATGTAGGATTTTACCCTATACCTTTGAGAATTCAGCCTTCACATGGTATTTTAAATTGCTTGTATGGTCCATAACTAGTTGGACAAAGTTTCAAAAATATTTTTTGGACAAATTTGCAGAAGAAACCACTATAGGAGCTTTAATGGCTGAACTATTCTCCGCCACCATGAGTTCAAAATAAAAGGTTAAAGACTTCAATCAACGATTTACCACTATCCTGAATAAATTTCAACTCGAAGCTAAACCCACTCAGGATTTGCAAATCGAAGTATATGCCAATGCTCTCCCTGCTTCTATTTCCATATTTGTAAAAAGGGATGCCAAGCATACCCTAGCTGAAAATTTTGAGGAAGCCAAAACAATTGAATTCCAAATGAAGGGATGTAAAGAGGTCCATGTCTCACTAGTTAAGAAGGAAGTTCAA
Source organism: Picea mariana (assembly GCA_032191745.1). Taxonomy (NCBI): domain Eukaryota; kingdom Viridiplantae; phylum Streptophyta; class Pinopsida; order Pinales; family Pinaceae; genus Picea; species Picea mariana. The sequence continues at coordinate 109,282 of JASDQU010107775.1, forward strand.
CCTCCACCCAAGAGAGGAATCTTGTTGACTGGACCCCCATGGAAACAAACAAAACAAGGTCATGAAAAGGGAAGTGGAGACATGGAAGACCTACAACGAATAATAAAGAAGTTGTCAATTGAAATCATAGAAATGAAAAGAAATGAAGGGGAAGGAAACAAAGGCCAAAGGCCATATAAACTTTTTTTTAAAAGAAACCCTCTGTTCAAAGCAATTGAACCTCCCCTGGCCAACTTGAACATTGACTTGGGAAATGTAGCATCCAAATATTTTTGTACTTATCATCAATAGAAACATTTTGAAAGATACTGCCCACAATGGGTGCATGCCATGAATTTGATGGCCAATCAGTTCCTAGACGAAGTTTCCCTTACCGAACAATTAAGCGACTCAACGATGAATATTTCTGATTAGGAAGAAGTTGACCCGCCGAAAAAAACAAGCATGTTGTTGTGGGATCCTGACTTGCCAATGCCTTCCGATGATCTATTTGAGGTTCAAGAACCACCCACTGAGGTTTTGGTTGTTCAAAAACGAAGTAAGGGTCAACCTGTCTCAAATGAATTTACCATTACCCAAAATTCGGGAGGAAAAAAAACATCCAATCACCTGAAAGCACCTTTTGTCTCCCAAATAAATCCTATAAACATCCATACACGAGAATCACCCAAGCTAGACTTCAACATAGTAGAATATTTAAAAATATTAAAGGCAAATGTATCGGTCATGGATATGTGTAGAATTCCCCAACAAAAGGACTTTCTATTACAATCCTTGGATTCAGTAGAAACTCTTATAAGAAGCACTGACCAAGGGGAAAATATATCCCCCACAGATCTAAAAAATAAACCAAATGTGAACACTTTCTCTGTAGACAAAAAAGGAAATCCTTTTGTCCCACCGTTCCTCTTGATGTTTGAAGTCTTCAATAGAAACCTCCATAATTGTTTATTTGACTCATGGGAATCCTCTAATGTTATGCCATTATCTATCTACAAGAAATTAAACACAATCCCTCTCAAAAGTGATAAACGTGTGATACAACTGGATAGAACCTAGGTGAAAGTTATTGGAGAACATGCTGTCATGATCAGAATGGCCACACACAAAAAATTTGTTCAAGTAATTGACATCATTGTAGTAGATATACCAAAATCTTATGGACCGCTACTTAGTCTATATTAGTCCAAGAAGTTGAATGGATAATTTATCACAAACTGGGCTCACCTTTGGTTTCCATTAAAGGGACACACAGACATGATTAGGATCAATAGGGAAAGGTATCTCAAACATGTTGTCCATGATTTAGAAGCCCTCAACGAACCCTTGTCGGCATATTTCCCCGTTCTAGGAAAATACTCCTGTGATTCTGATTTCAGTAATTTATCCCCTCCTTCATATGATGTGCCTCTTACTTAGAACTCTGAAATGAATTTTCAAGAAAATGTACCGACATCGGTGGAAGAAACCCTCTTCTGTCAAGAACCTCGGTTGGAGACCATAGAGAAAATAGGTGGAGAGGAATAAGTTAGTAGGCAAGGAGAAGTTGATGGTTTCAACTCACAAGTTTGGACCTTGTACTTTGATGGGTCTAAATCACAAGAAGGATTAGGAGCGAGGTGTATCTTCATTGATCCGAAGGGGAAACGAAATTTCATGTCCTGCAGACTAGAATTTGAATGCACTAATAACATTGTCGAGTATGAATCTATAGTGCAAGGAATAATGAAATCCATAGACTTAAACGTTAAATAACTAAATGTTTTCAAAGACTGTGAGATTATCGTTAGGAAAGTAAAGAACACTATACACTGCAACTCTCCCCACCTGAGAAATTATCAACGGGAAGTGCACAGGCTAATAGAACATCTTGAATCCTTCAACATCACAACGATCCATAGAACAAAGAATACTCTTGTTGATTCCATAACCACTGCTGCCTCAAGGCTATCCCCTTTAGAAGACTATGAAACCTCCCGGTTGACTTTGGAACTACTCTACAACCCATCAGTGCCCAACAATATCTCTAACTGGAAGGTCTTTGAAGGAGATGAATAGATCATAAACTTCTTAACCAATCATGAATATTTTAAATACCTAGCCATTGACGATGAAATATTCCAAGAGAAACTAGTAGAAGCCAATCCCCATGAACAAAGAGATGAAACAGATCACTCAACTGGCAAACCAAGGTTTCACACGATACCGAAAGGGGTAGCCAATTTGGAGAACCTATTTGACTTAAGGGAAAGATTCAAATGGTAAACAAACACAAAGACAAGGAGCTCCTGTCCCATGTACGAGACTATAAATCTAGGAACCCCGAAAAACCCTAAGATTATAAATCTTGGCAATCCAGTATCTAAAGAAGAAAGGAAATCCAATCTCAAAATTTTCAGAGAATATCAAGATGTTTTTGCATGGTCGTCTCGGAATTAAAGACTTATGACACTCACATCATTCAACACACAATCCCATTAAAACTCAGAGTAAAACCCTTCCAACAGAAGCTCCGAAAGTACCACCCATATCTGGAACGCCTCATGTGTCAAGAGTTAAATAAATTACTAGATGCTAAAATTATTTTTCAAGTTAGACACTCTGCCTGGGTAGAAAATTTGGTTCATGTTAGGAAAAATTCTGGAGAGATCTGCCTCTGTGTGGATTTCAGAAACCTCAATAGAGCATCAAAAAAGGACAACTACCCATTCCCACCAATGGAACAACTCTTGCATACCATGTCTAGTTCTGATATTTTCTCCTTGCTAGACGATTTTTCAGGTTACAACCAGGTTCTAGTTTCAGAGGAATACCGATTGAAAAATACCTTCTGAACCAAGTGGGGAACCTTTTCTTATAAATGCATGCCCTTTGGGTTAATCAATGTAGGGGAAACATTCTATAGGGCCATGGATGTGGCCTTTTGGGGACTAATCAATAAATGTGTAGTAGTTTTTTTGGATGACATGACTGTGTATTCAAAGAATAGAGAAGATCACATCCAACATCTAACCCAAATTTTCAAAAGGTGTAAGAAATACGGTATATCTTTAAACCCTAAGAAAACTATCTCTGGTGTCAAGGAAGGGAAATTACTAGGTCATATTATATCTCAAGAAAGAATTCGCATAGACCCATAATGAATTAAGGAAATAGCTTAGCATCCCTTACCCCACAACAAAAAGGATATGCAATCCTTCTTTGGGAAAATAAATTTTGTGAGGAAGTTCACCCTCGGTTTCTCTAAAACCATCAAACCCTTACAAAAAATGATCTGCAAATATGTTGAATTTAAGTGGGATGATGAAGGAAAAAGTGCTTTCAACAATATTAAGACTAAAATATCTCAAGCTCTAGTGTTGCGAAGTCCTGAATTTAGCAAGGATTTTTTCCTCTATACTTTTGCCTCCGACCAATCGTTAGCCATAGTATTGACTCATAAGGATGATGAAAACAATGAGGCATTGGTCTCATTTATGAGCACTAATATCCAAGGGGCTGAGCTAAATTATCCTGCTGTAGAAAAACAAGCTTATGAGGTGTACAAAGAAATAAAACATTTCTGATCTTACATCCTAAAAAATAACACCAAAGTCATTGTGACACATCCTATAGTCCGATCCCTATTCACTCAACAAGAGATGGGGGAAATAAGAGGAAACTAGATGGAAGTTGTCCAAGAATTTTATCTAGATATAAAACCCGCCAAACTGGTTATGGGACAGGGATTGTGTAGACTAGTTGTTGAAGCCCAAGACCAAGTAAATGCATACTCTGGGTGGGAGAATGAATTGGCATTATGGTGTAGTGAAGATTTATATGTTCCCCCGAGGCAGGAGTCTTGGTATGGAAAACTAAATTATCTCCTGCATCACGAGACTTGCCTAGAAAAACTAAACCCTAAGGAAAGGAGAGATCTCAGACTAAAATCGACACATTATCGCCTCATAAATTCGGTGTTGATCTTTCGCATGAATTATGATGGGGTACTTTTAAGATGTCTCAAACATGAAGATGCACACAAGGTTCTGAAGGAGCTCCATGATATTCCTGCAGGTGAAAACTTTGCAGGGAATACCACCACTCACAAGATACTGAGAGACGACTATTATTGGCCTACTTTGTTTAGAGATGCTCATACATATGCTAGAAACTATTAAACTTGTCAAATGAGCATGGGGAGGGAAAAGAGAGCAGTTGTCCCACTCCAACCTGTGGCCATATCCAGACCTTTCTAGCAATGGGGGTTAGATTTCATAGGATATATTACCTTGAGTTATTCAAAACAACATATATACATACTGGCCACTACATACCATTTCACAAAATGGGCAGAGGCCATCCCCCTGAATCATGTAAAAAAAAAGGTGGTAATCCAATTCATAGAACAACAACTAATCACAAGGTTCGGTATGCCTTTCATTCTTGCTTTCAATAATGTCGCTTACTTTTATTCCACCCTATTAAAAAAAATTTTCTCTAGACAAAGGAATCATAATTAGATACTCTGCAAACTACTATCCACAGGGAATGAACTGGAAGAATCAACCAATAAGAAAATAGTGAGGATATTGAAGAAAACAATTGTAGAAAATCGAAGGAATTGGCATAGTTCACTTCATAATTCCTTATGGGAAGATAGAGTAACACCCAAGGGAGTTTAAGGGAACTCCCCATACTTTCTGGTATACGGACAAGAAGCCATTCTCCCAAATGGGCTATATCCTTCGTTTCTTTAGCTTTCTCAGGGTTCTAGAGGACAACCCTCATCGGTTATTCAAGAAAGAACTGATACCCTCCTCATGCTGGAATAAGAAAGAGAGAAATCAAAATCAAAGTTCATCGCTCATAAATAGATAGTTAAAAGGTGGTTTGACAAGCATAAGGCCGGAGAGAAGAATTTTTAAGTAGGAGACTTAGTTGTGAAATGGGATAGAGCAAATGAACCAAAGGGAAAACATTAAAAGTTTCAGAATCTATGTCTTGGACCTTTCCAAGTAGCTGAGAAACTTGGTTCAGACACGTATCGGTTGCAAAATATAAGGGGGGAATTTGACACCCTCCTAGTGAATGGCCAATCCCTAAAACAATATTTCTGTTAAAAAATAAATGTGTGTGTGTTTTCATGTTATTTTATTTTTAGGTAGGTTGATTGTGGAGTCCTTTATTTATACTTTATTTTGTGTGGTATTTTTTGGTTTTAAAGTTGTGTTCCACAAGGCATTGTTTGACCTTAATTCATGCAATGTAGCTAACTTTATTCCTGACTCATGCTTACATACAACACAAGAAATGCTGGGAAAAACTGTTGTTTTCTTAAAAAAAGGTATGTATCTAACCTTTGCAAATAAACAACCTTGAAAAGTGATGAAGTGTCCACCTAGTGGCCCGGTAAAACCTAAAGGGAAATATGGTAAGTTGGAAAGGACCACATGTACCTCAAGACAAAGATAGGAATAATTTTACCTTAATCATCTCATCTTGCAGATAGCATACGTCCTCCTCTGCCACTCGCTCAAGGCATCTTTGCAAAAAATAAATAAATTATATCAAATGAGTGAAAAGTAGGAGAGGGTATGAATATAACTCTGCCAAGGCTATGTACTCTCATTGGCAATGGAGCAAGGTCAGTGACGTCGGGGTGACTCCACTGGGGCTATGGACGCTCGCTGACAGTGGAGCAACACCACAACAAGTGAATTATGATAACTAGAGGACCTGGTGCCAGTGAATTATTTACTTGTCTCTTGTCAAAAGGGGGCATGGGTTGTGGTTAAAGGGAACGAAGGAGGAATAAAGGTTGAAACCCCACAGGCAGGGACAGATTCATGAACCGGGGAAATTTCAAATGCAAGGATAAAAGAGACTCTGATAAAAATAAAAAAAACAGTTAAGTCCTTAACCATATTTTGCATCAACTAAGCCCAGGGAAGTAACAGATATTTTGTGTTCACCCAGTAAGTCACCATTTGTTGAGTGCTCAACACACCCTAAAAGCCTTATGAAATTTTATCACTTTTTGGGTACCACTTGTTTTATTTACTATCTAAATCGATTTCAATTTGGGGAATGGTTTATCTTTGTTTTGTTTTCATGACTCTTATCATCAAGTTAGGTTTGTTTGAACTTATGAAACCTCATTTCTAAAAGAACTTGACATCTGAAGTAAGAATCAACAACTAACATTGCACCTAACACGCTTAGGTTTGGCATCGAAAAAATTCAAGCAGATAAAGAGACCACGCAGTTACAATAGTATCCAAGCGTCAATCCCCATTGACATAGGAAGAAGGTGGAGTTGGTTTGCGTAAGTTATTCGTATGAAGTTTCAAGAGATAGTCGATACCCTTCGGCATTGACAAAACACAGGAAGGATAGACATTGACGAAGGACGTAATATTTGTCACATTCTCTCCTCTCCTTATATAGGAGTGTTATGAGTGAGTTTATGAACCCCCTCTAAACTCAACAATTAATTTTAATATTGAATTCCTCTTTGTGGGTGTGAAACCCAAACACAAGCCCACAAAGCCCATCAACTTTCCCATGAGGCCCTAGCCTCATTCCTACGATGATTTCACTGAAATGAAAGGATAAATTGGTGCCAATGAATATTCCCAAATTCCTAACACCTTGTCCTCTTGTTGGAATTTCTCCCAAAGATAAAAAAGCTTCAACACTATGAACATTGTGTATATGGGAAGCAGAATCAGGTAAGATTCCCTTCTAGTGCAATGATGGTAGAGGGAATTTTACAGTTGGTGCTTAGTGATGTGTTTGGACCTGTGTCAGTTCCATCACTGGGAAAATATGTGTACTATATCTCGTTTATAGATTAATTCTCTAGGATTACATGGATATATTTCCTCGGGAAGAAATCTAAAGTCTTTGACAGGTTTAAAGAGTTTAAGGTTCTTGTGGAAAATCAAATAAATAAAATAATTAAGGTGCTAAGGATGGATAATGGTGGAGATTACCATGGAAATTAATTTTAATAACTCTGTATTATTTTTGGTATATCAAGGAATAATACTACTCAATATACACCTCAGTAGAATGGATTTACAGAAAGGATGAACGGGATGTTGATGGAAAAATCTAGGTGCATGCTCAGTGGTGTTGTATTAAGACATGAATTATGGGAAAAGGAGGTGGGTATTGCATGTTACCTGGTCAATTGATCACCCTCATCATCATTGGATGAAAATACTCCACACAAGGTATGGACTAGTAAGAAACCATCTCTCACACATATCAGAGTATTTGGTTGTGATGCCTATGTTCATGTTCCAAAGGAAAACATGAGTAAGCTAGATAAGAAGGTTGAAAAGTGTCTCTGTATTGGGTATAAAGATGGTTTGAAAGGGTATAATATTTGGAACCCATAAAATACGAAGGTAGTGTA